>JABTXL010021306.1:13523671-13538699 GCA_025134845.1 Neodon shergylaensis
GGAAGGGTGTGCACCTCAGGATGTAGGGAAGGGTGTGCACCTCAGGATGCATGGAAAGGTGTGTGCATCAGGATGCATGAAACCTCCCCGGTCACTGGGATGTGGGGCAGCACATTAGAGACATGACCACAGCTGGCCTGCTCATGGCCTCTGAGAGGTCGCATTTCTGCTAGGAAAATAAAATCCAGGGTTAGAGAGATGGCTCCAGGGGTAAGAGCACTACGTATACAAGCATGGGGATGTGAATTCAAATCTCCAGCACTGTGTAAATGCTGAGCATAGCTGAGCAAGTCTGTTACCCCAGTGCCGTGGGGGCAGAGACAGGCAGGTTGCTGGGGTACTCTGACTGCCAGCCTCGCTCCAGGTTCAGTGAGAGGCCTTTTCTCAGGGGAGTAAGGCAGAGAGGGTTAGAGCAGGATCACTGATATTGTCTTCTAGCTTTCATATCACCCCCCCCCACACACACACACACACGCACGGTCATGAGCATGAGATCAGGTCATGAGAAATCTGATCCCTCAGGAACACGTTTATGATCCAGGTTGAAGCCCTTGACCCCATCCCCAGCACCCCATAAACTGGCTTGGAGGCACAGTGGTCCCTGCAGCACTGGAGGGGTGAGGGCAGAAGGATCAACACTTGCCAATGAATTGACAAAAAGTGGTTGGAGATCCAA
Source organism: Neodon shergylaensis (assembly GCA_025134845.1). Lineage (NCBI taxonomy): Eukaryota > Metazoa > Chordata > Mammalia > Rodentia > Cricetidae > Neodon > Neodon shergylaensis. The sequence goes on from JABTXL010021306.1 coordinate 13,524,348, forward strand.
AGAGAAGTGTCTCTCTCAGTACAGCTCTCTCGAGCATCTTCCCTTGACCCCACTGGAGTACCACTCCCATTTAGAGTCTACAGGAGAACATGTGGTTGGCTAAGTTTCCTAGGAGACCGATAGCTGGGTCAGACCACAGAAAAATCCCAGAACGGGGAGCTTTTGTGTTTGGTGTCTTTTTTTTTTATCTCTCTAGGAGTGTCCTCCTGAGGTTGCTGTCTAAACTACCCTTTCCTCTGTGGCCCAGGCAGCCTTCCCATGATGCTGTTTGGCTAGCAGCCGTGCAAGGCAACCGTGTGTGGATGTGCTTGGAAGGAGTCAGGGGGTACAAGTGTCTTGTGATGTATGAGTTGCTGAGTTGCTTGGGACAGAGCCTCTGGTTTCTTGCTCTCATTCTTAGTTTTCTGTTCCATGCCTTTCCCTGCCATTTCAATCTCTGGTCCTGAGTCCTGCCCTTCCACCGTCTTGCTAGTGAGACCCATCTGTGACAAGCATACTCTGGCCTTCCAGGGACTATCTCCACATACCTTCTTTCTGACTCCCAGAGCTGGGAGCTTTTCCAGACATCTGACCCAGGAGCAGGCACTGACATTTGATTAGTTTCAACCTGTTTTTCAGTCCTGGCCATGCATCAGAAGTTCTTTGCAAATGCAGACTCTTGGGGCTGGGAATGTGGCTTGGGTGGTAAATGCTGATCTTGCCTACACAAAGCCCTGGGTTTGATCCCCAGCACCATGCATAAACCAAGGATGGCAGTACAAATCTGTGAGAGGCAGGAGGCTCAGGAATCCAAGGCCACCCTTAGCTACATAGTAAGAATGAGGCCAGCCACATGAGACCTGGTGCCAATAAATACAATGAAAAATTTGAGCCTGGGCTTCAGAATCTGATATCCCTGGGTCTAAGTAGGTATGAAATGTTCTCAGTGATTGCAACATGTTCCTGGGGTCAAGAGAAATCATGTGGTTTCAGTTCTCTTTACCAGTGGCTGATTTGGGGCAGGGATGAGCTAGGAAAAGCTTTCACCTTTAAGGGAAGTTTCTTCTCTCTACTTCATGGCATCATAGTTGTTGAAGATGGGTGTGATGCTTGGAGCTGCTGCAGCCGTTTTGACTGTTAGTGGATGGACTTTCTAAAGAACATAGGCTTCTCTGATGGTGATTTCACAGTGAAGAAACCCAGGGTTTTCACGCTTTATCTTTTAAAGTTGGTTTTATTCATATGTGTGTACATGTGTGGAGAAGGGGTACATAACCTGTATATATGAGCAAACCAGAGGGAGCTCCTGTGTGTTCTCTGTCCCTCTCCACCTATTCATTTGAGGCAGGGTCTTTCCCTGAACCAGTGGCTCACCTTTTCTCACCTGAGCTGGAAGCCGGCAATCCCCCAACGATCACGTCTCTCCCAACCTTGGAGCTGTGGTTACAGGCATTTGTGTAGATCCCTGGCTTGTTGCTATGGGCACTGGAGTTCAGACTCTGATCCTTATGATTTCAGAGCAAGTATATGCTCTGTAATCTGCCATCTACTCTTCTGAAAACCTACCACCCCTCCTCCTCTTTTTCAGCTATTTTACCTCTTTCTCTTTGCACAACACAAGGAGAGCAAATTCACAGAAACAGTGGGCTAGTTGCTGTGATGGAATACCTAGCAAAACCAAGTTAGGGTAGGAAAGGCTTACCTGGTTCCCAGTTGAAGGGTACAGTCCATCACAGAAGGAGAGTTAACTGGCAGGAGCATGAGGTCATAAGAGCCCTGCAGTCAGAGGGAGGCAAATGCTGGTGCCAGCTTGTTCTGTGTTCTCCTTTTCATTCGGCTCCTGTGTGGTGCTCTGTGTGGTGCTCTCTGTGTGATGCTCTCTGTGTGATGCTCCTGTGCGGTGCTCTCTGTGTGGTGCTCTCTGTGTGGTGCTCTCTGTGGTGCTCCTGTATGGTGCTCCTGTGTGATGCTCCTGTGTGGTGCTCTTGTGTTGCTCCTGTATGTTGCTTCTATGTGGTGCTCCTGTGTGGTGCTCCTGTGTGGTGCGCTCTGTGGTGCTCCTGTATGGTGCTCCTGTGTGGTGCTCTCTGTGGTGTTCCTGTGTGATGCTCCTGTGTGGTGCTTTTGTGTGATGCTCTGTGTGATGTTCCTATGTGGTGCTCTCTGTGTGGTGCTCTCTGTGGTGCTCCTTGTGATGCTCTCTGTGGTGCTCCTGCATGGTGTTCCTGTGTGATGTTCTTGTGTGGTGCTTCTGTGTGATGCTCTGTGTGATGTTCCTGTGTGGTGCTCTCTGTGTGGTCCTCCTGCGTGATGTTCCTCTGTGATGCTCTGTGTGGTACTGTGAACTTTGTGGGTTGACGCTTGCAGGCATTAGCTGAGTGAACAAATTTACCCAACTGGCATTGTGTTACTGGGCTGTTTAAATCCCCACTTCCACACTTACTCTGATTCTACACCCTTATTCCAGGTTACTTCCTGATTGAGAAGTTATTCAGGAATAGGAAGATAGCTCAATGGGTAGTCTGTTTCCTGTGTGCAAATAAAAGGACCCGAGTTCAGTTCCCCAGCCAGTAAAATGCCTCCATGCTGGTGGCCTGGGTTTGATTTCCCAGCTCCACATGGTAGAACAAGAGAGCTGACTACACGGTGGTAAGCAGTCCTCTGACCTCCTGACCTCCACACGGTGCCACTCCCACTGCCAAATGAATAGAGTGTAACAAAGATGGTTTTAAAGCTGTGTGTGGAACTGTGCGGAGCTGTGTTCCTATAATTCCAACACTGGAAAGGTGGAGAAGGAAGGAGGATTTCTGACTGCCACTCTAGCTGAATTAGTGAAATTCGGGTTCAAGGAGGGACCCTGACTCCAAAAATAAGGGGGAGAGTAACTGAAGATCTCTGGTTTGCACACAAGTACACACACACACATACACACACGTTGACAGAGGTTTCTGTGCTGCCCAGTCCCGTAGTCATTTGGTCCCAAAGAAACACACAGAGGTCTACATTAAAAACAAACTGGTTGGCCTACTAGCTCAGGCTTCTTATTAATTAGTTCTTACATCTTAAATCAACCCATCATTCTTATCTGTGTTAGCCACGTGGCTTGGTACCTTCATCATCGAGACATTCTCATCTTGCTTCCTCTGTGTCTGGATGAGGACTGCAGACTGTGCTTTCATCTTCCCAGAATTCTCCTGTTCTCATCACCCTGCCTCTACTTCCTGCCTGGCTGTTGGCCAATCAGCATTTTATTAAAAATAGTACAAGTGACAGGATAAGAGACCATTGTCCCACAATGTGCACACACACACACACACACACGAAGTGATTAAACGAAGGCATACTATTCAAATGTGAGTTGTTTCTTGGATGGATGTTTGGTGGACAGTGTGGGTTTAATACAAGGTAAAGGAGAGGGGCTACCTTCGGATGTCTGTTCAGAGGAGAGTCCCAGGGTGGCTAAGCTGGTCTCCCTGCTGTGAAAGCTGATCATTTAGAAACCAAGCTCCTTGTCTGCAATATGTAAACTCAGAAAACAGGTGTTGATAAAACCATTTCAAGGTCTTGGAGTGATGAGCTTTATGCAGGAAAGAAAACTATACTGTAAAAACAAGCGCTACACTAGACTGAATGAGCGATTAGCATCAAACAGTTGGGTGTCTTAATTGAAGTTTCATTATCCTTGTCAGTGCAGGCAGGAGTGGGGTCTTCAGAGAAGATGCAGAGATCACCGGGGGGTCTATTCAGTGCTGCAGTGGTGCCCAGGTACTGAAGCCAGACTGCTCATCAAGCTATGTCTGGTCTCTTGAGGAGGTTGTGGTACCTCACAAAAGGAACACAGTATGCGAAAGTCTGAAAAATCACAGCAGATGCCGAAAACTCATGGAGCCCAGATGAGATCCGTCAGTCGTGGATCTCTGCAAGTTCTCAGAGAGGATGAAGGAGACCAGGTCTGTCTGCAGAAGGCTAAGCTTCTATGACCCAAGGCTGGAGAAACCAAAAACCATCTGAGGTATGATGGGCTGATACCCTGGAATTAGCCTGTGTTCGGGGCCTCTGGTGGTTGAGACTGTCAACTTGACAGGATCTGGGATTGTCAAGGAGACAAATCTACTGACATGTCTGGGAGGAAGTTTCTTCATCAGGCTAGTTGAGGTGGAAAGACCCACCTTAAATATGAATGGCACTACCCCTGGGATGGGGTACTGGACTCAGGAAACATAAGCAAATAGTTTGAGTACAGCATCATCTCTCTCTGTTTCCTGGCTGGATGAAACATGACCAATAGCTTCTTCCTTGTTAGTTCTCAAGCCTGGGATAACTGGGGTGTCCATTAACTTATCAAAGCAGACACCGGCCACCAGGTTCTCCTTGCATTCCTTGGTCCTGCCTGTTATAGGGGATAGCTGGCATATCCCACCCCGTACCCTAAATTCTCTAGCTCAGGGGCTGTGCTGTCCTTCCCCAGATGCCTTTCCATATATAATCCAGCTACTTTGGTTACCTGGCTCTTTGGTCTTCCCTTTACACTTTCCTCCAGTCTCTTAGCCCAGGCTGCCCCTCTTGGTTGGAGGCTCCTCTCCCTGTGTCCAGTCTGCTCTCCTCACATGGCCTGGCTCAGGATTATATATACTCTAGACTATCCCAAATGTTTTTGCCTCTATTTATGCTCTCTCATTTATCTAAAGAGTCAGGTCTTCCTTATTTCTTTTTTTCCTTTTCATTCATTGCTCCTCCACCATGTCTACCCAACCATGAAGGACTGTTTCTCCTCAAACTATGAGCCAAAAGAAACCCCTTTTCTCTTCAGTTGCTTTTCATGAGGTATTTAGTCAGAGCAACAAGAAATGCAACTCAAGCAGCCTCCTTTCCTGGCTTCTTTCTCCTGGGTGGCGGTCACCGACCAGGAATGTTTTAGGGACCACTGGCTCGCTGCTTGCTTCTCATTTTGTTGAGTGACACCTTGGGTTCCCAAAGGAGAAAAGCAATCTGGAAGGGCTCCGCGTGATGTGAGAAGGGAGAATGGAAGAGGGAGGGTCAAGCATTTTCAAGCTGAACATTGACACAGGCCAAAATGCTACCTTCTCAGCAAGGCCGGTGAGACAAGCCCCCTGGCAGTGTGAGTGACAGGACTGGACAAGACTCACTTGCCACGTCCACTGGTGCCGATGTGGGAGCCAAGTGCGAGCCATCCCTGCATAGTGAATTGTGTTTTGCTCTTCCTTTAACTTCACAATCTGTCCTCCTGGGTCCCTCCCATCTGATGGATTGATTGACAAGCTCGATGGGCAAGGAGACAAGTCCATATCCAAGACCCTGAACTCGGTTAGAGGAGGCTCTGAAAGTAATTGAATGCGAATCTCAGCTGCCACGGAGAAAGATAATGGGAAGAAAAGAGCTACGTTTAGAGAGGAGACAGTCAAAAGATGAGCAAAGCCAAACACTGAGAAAGCCACTTGAGTTCTACTCTGACATCTCTGAGGCCGAGGAAAAAGCCAGGGAGGCACTGAATCTCAGAGAACTGTCGCCACGTTTCTCACCTTCAATCAAGAATTGTGCAATCAAAGATTCCAAACTTAGGGCCCGGGGCGATAACTCGGAGGGTAAAGTGTTTATTGAGCAAGCATAAACACCCAAATTTGATCCCAAGAACCCATGTAAAAATGCCAGTCGTGGTAGTGGACTCTCAGTGCTAGAGAGGCAGAGGCAGGACCACACCTGGTTTAGTGAGACATTGTCTCAAAGAAATTCAATTAGGCAATTCATTTTTGTCTGTATGTGTTCATGTGTGTATAAATGTATATGCACTTGTGTTTATATGTTTACGTATATGGAACGTATATACAAGTGTGTGGAGGCCACAGATCAAATTGGGTCATTCATGAGATACCATCACCTTGTTTTGTTTTTTTTTTTTTTATTGAGAAAAAGAAAAAAGTTTCCGCCTCCCCCCAGCCTCCCATTTCCCTCCCCCTCCTCCCAACCTTCTCCCCCTCCCCCCACTCCTCTCACCCTCCCTCTCCAGTCCAAAGAGTAGTCAGGGTTCCCTTCCCTGTGGAAAGTCCAAGGTCCTCCCCCCTCCGTCCATGTCTAGGAAGGTGAACATCCATACTGTTAGGCTCCCACAAAGCCCACACTTGAAGTAGGATCAAAACCCAGGGCCATTGTCCTTGGCTTCTCATCAGCCCCCATTGTTCGCCATGTTCAGAGAGTCCTGTTTTATCCCATGCTTCTTCCGTCACAGTCCAGCTGGCCTTGGTGAGCTCCCAATAGATCAGCCACACTGTCTCATTGGTTGGGTGCACCCCTCGTGGTCCTGACTTCCTTGCTCATGTTCTCCCTCCTTCTGCTCCTCATTGGGAACTTGGGAGCTCAGTCCGGTGCTCCTGTGTGGGTCTCTGTGACTATCTCCATCCATCACCTGATGAAGGTTCTATGGTGATATGCAAGATAATCATCAGTATGGCTATAGGATAGAGTTATTTCAGGTTCCCTATCCTCATCTGCCCAAGGAACTAACTGGGGACCTCGCCTTGGGCTCCTGGGAGCCCCTCTAGGTTCAAGTCCCTTGCCAACCCTAAGGTGGCTCCCTTAACTAAAAATTGTGCTTCCGTGCTCCCCTATCCAACCTTCCTTTATCCCAATCCTCCTGTTTCCCCAAGTTTCCCTCATCCTCCCCTTCTTACTTTTCTCTCCCCTTCCCCCGATACTCCCATTCCCCCCCCCCCAAGATCCCAAAATTTCTCCCCGGCAATTTTGTCTACTTCCCTTAGTCAAGAGAATAATTATATGTTTTTCCTTGGGTTCACCTTCTAATTTAGCTTCTTTAGGTTCACCAATTATATACTCCGTGACCATTATTTATGGCTAGAAACCAATTATGAGTGAGTACATCCCATGTTCATCTTTTTGGGTCTGGGATACCTCACTCAGGATAGTGTTTTCTATTTCCATCCATTTGCATGCAAAATTCGAGAAGTCATTGTTTTTTACCGCAGCGTAGTACTCTATTGTGTATATATTCCACACTTTCTTCATCCATTCTTCCATTGAAGGGCATCTAGGTTGTTTCCAGGTTCTGGCTATTACAAATAATGCTGCTATGAACATAGTTGAACAGATGCTTTTGTCATGTGATAGGGCATCTCTTGGGTATATTCCCAAGAGTGGTATTGCTAGGTCCAGGGGTAGGTTGATCCCGAATTTCCTGAGAAACCGAAACACAGATTTCCAAAGTGGTTGCACAAGATTGCATTCCCACCAGCAATGTATGAGGGTACCCCTTCCTCCACAGCCTCTCCAGCAAAGGATATCATTGGTGTTTTTGATTTTAGCCATTCTGACAGGTGTAAGATGATATCTCAAAGTTGTTTTGATTTGCATCTCCCTAATCGCTAAGGAGGTTGAGCATGACCTTAAGTGTCTTTTGGCCATTTGAACTTCTTCTGTTGAGAATTCTCTGTTCAGTTCAGTGCCCCATTTTTTAATTGGGTTAATTAGCATTTTGAAGTCTAGTTTTTTGAGTTCTCTATAAATTTTGGAGATCAGGCCTTTGTCTGTTGCAGGGTTGGTGAAGATCTTCTCCCAGTCAGTAGGTTGTCTTTTTGTCTTAGTGACAGTGTCTTTTGCTTTACAGAAGCTTCTCAGTTTTAGTAGGTCCCATTTATTCAATGCTGCCCTTAATGTCTGTGCTGCTGGGGTTATAGATAGAAAGCGATCTCCTGTGCCCATTTGTTGTAGGGTGGTTCCCACTCTCTCTTCTATCAGGTTCAGTGTGTTCGGACTGATATTGAGGTCTTTGATCCATTTGGACTTGAGTTTTGTGCAAGGTGATAGATATGGGTCTATTTTCAATCTTCTACAGGTTGATATCCAGTTGTGCCAGCACCATTTGTTGAAGATGCTTTCTCTCCTCCATTGTATACTTTTAGCTCCTTTATCGAAAATGAGGTGATCATAGGTTTCTGGGTTAAAATTTGGGTCTTCTATGCGATTCCATTGATCGACTTCTCTGTTTTTATGCCAGTACCACACTGTTTTCAATACTGTAGCTCTGTAATAGAGTTTGAAGTCGGGGATGGTAATGCCTCCAGAAGATCCTTTATTGTATAGGATTGTTTTGGCTATCCTGGGTTTTTTGTTTTTCCATATAAAGTTGATTATTGTCCTTTCAAGATCTGTGAAGAATTTTGCTGGGATCTTGATGGGGATTGCATTGAATCTATAAATTGCCTTTGGTAGAATTGCCATTTTTACTATGTTGATCCTCCCAATCCAAGAGCAAGGGATGTCCTTCCATTTCCTGGTATTCTCTTCAATTTCTTTCTTCAATGCCTTAAAGTTCTTGTCAAATAGGTCTTTCACTTCCTTGGTTAGAGTTACCCCAAGATATTTTATGCTGTTTGTGGCTATCGTGAAAGGTGAAGTTTCGGCAGAGGCGCCGGCGGCAGACTACGCAGAGGCGCCGGCGGCAGACGACCGACGCAGGCGGGCAACGCAAGAAGCAGGCTGTGGCCGGGACCGGCGGAGACTGGCGCGGCGGCAGAGGACGCAGGCGGCAGGGACCAGCACACAACACTGAGAGCAGATCACCCCACTACAACTAAATCAAAGAGGTAGGCCTTTGGTTGGCGAGGTCCCTGGCAAACGGGGTGCTGGGTCCTGTTCCTGAAGACCCTTCTGAGGGGTGAGAGGGATCTTGGCCCCCACCTGGAGCCAGGAAACAGAGCGAGGGCAATTTGTAAGAGAAGCCTTGGGCCAGCAGAGAAACCTGATTCAGTTTTAAAAGACTGATTAGATAGCATCGATAAGAGGAGATGGGCAGGCGCCAAGGCAGAATTTCACCCAATAATCTAAAAAACAACATGAAAACACCAGAACCCAATGATCCTACAACAGAAGGACTTGAACACCCTAACACAGAAGAAGCGGAAAAAATTGACTTTATGAAAGCAATAGAGTCCCTTAAACAACATGTAAAAAACACCCTTATAGAAATGGATGAGAAGTATGAAAAAAAGTTTGAAAAAATGAGTAAATACGTACAGGAGACCCTGGGAAACCAAGAAAAAACGATCAAACAGGTAATGGAAACAGTTCAAGAATTGAAAACTGAAATGGAAACAAGGAAGAAAACACAAATTGAGGAACAGCTGGATATGGAAAATCTAGGTCAACGAGCAGAGCCTACAGAAACAAGCATAATCAATAGAATACAAGAGATAGAAGAAAGAATCTCATATTCTGAGGACACCATAGAGAAAATAAACGCACTGATCAAAGAAAACAGCAAAGTCAACAAATTCGCATCACAAAACATTCAAGAAATATGGGACACAATAAAAAGACCAAACCTAAGAATAATTGGGATAGAAGAAGGAGAAGAATCACAGCTCAAAGGCCCAGAAAATATTTTTAACAAAATTATGGAAGAAAACTTCCCCAACATAAAGAAAGATATCCCTTTGAACATTCAAGAAGCATACAGAACACCAAACAGACTGGATCAAAGAAAAACATCCCCTCGCCATATAATAATCAAAACACAAAATATACAGGTTAAAGAAAGAATATTAAGAGCTGCAAAGGAAAAAGGCCAAGTAACCTATAAAGGTAAACCGATCAGACTTACACCTGACTTCTCTATGGAAACCATGAAAGCCAGAAGGTCCTGGATAGAGGTACTTCAAAAACTAAGAGACCATGGATGCAAACCCAAACTTCTATACCCAGCCAAGCTAGTGTTCACTATCAATGGAGAAAACAAGACATTCCAGGATAAAAACAAATTTAAACAGTACGCAGCCACAAATCCAGCCCTACAGAAAATAATAGAAGGAAAATCGCAACCCAAGGAATCCAACATTGCCAACACTGCCTACAATAACTCAGGCATCTAGCGAACCTTCACCAGCACAACTCAAGAAGGGACACACACACAAACTCTACTGCCAAAAACAATAAGAATAACTGGAGTAAACAACCACTGGTCACTAATATCACTTAATATTAATGGTCTCAATTCACCTATAAAAAGGCACAGGCTGAGAGATTGGATACGAAAACAGGATCCAACATTCTGCTGCTTGCAAGAAACACATCTCAACCACAAAGACAGACATCTACTCAGAGTAAAAGGTTGGGAAAAGGTCTTTCAAGCAAATGGTCCTAAGAAAAAAGCAGGTGTGGCCATACTAATTTCCAACAAAACTGACTTCAAACTAAAATCAATCAGAAGAGATCAAGCTGGACACTTTATACTCATAACAGGAACAATTCATCAGGATGACATCTCAATCCTGAATATCTATGCCCCCAATATAAAAGCACCCACTTATATAAAAGAAATATTACTAGAACTCAAGGCAGACATCAAACCACACACACTAGTAGTAGGAGACTTCAACACACCTCTTTCTCCAATGGACAGGTCAATCAAACAGAAACCTAATAGAGAATTAAGAGAATTATTGGAGGTAATGAAGCAAATGGACTTAACAGACATCTATAGAACACTCCACCCAAATAGGAAAGAATATACCTTTTTCTCTGCAGCTCATGGAACCTTCTCAAAAATTGACCATATACTCGGAAACAAAGGAAACGTCCAAAGATACAAAAGAATATCAGTGTCCACCTGTGTCCTATCAGATCACCACGGATTAATGTTAGAAGGCAACAACAATGCTACCCCCAGAAAGCCGACAAACTCATGGAAACTGAACAATCAACTACTGAACCACACCTGGGTCAAGGAAGAAATTAAGAAAGAAATTAAAGTCTTCCTTGAATTTAATGAAAATAAAGAGACAACATACTCAAACCTATGGGACACGATGAAAGCAGTGCTAAGAGGAAAGTTCATAGCACTAAGTGCCCACTTAAAGAAAACAGAGAAAGCATACATTGGGGACTTAACAGCACACCTGAAAGCTCTAGAAAAAAAAGAAGCAGTCGTGCCCAGGAGGAGTAGAAGACTGGAAATAATCAAACTGAGGGCGGAAATCAACAAAATAGAAACAGAGAAAACAATCCAAAGAATCAATGAATCAAAAAGTTGGTTCTTGGAGAAAATCAACAAGATTGACAAACCCCTATCCAAACTAATTAAACGACAGAGAGAGAACACGCAAATAAATAAGATCAGAAATGAAAAGGGGGACATAACCACAGACACAGAGGAAATTCAGAGAATCATTAGATCTTACTACAAAAGCCTGTATGCCACAAAATTGGAAAATACAAAAGAAATGGACACTTTTTTAGATAAGTACCATATACCAAAGCTAAACCAAGACCAGGTGAACGATCTAAATAGACCTGTTAGTCGCGAAGAATTAGAAACTTTTATCAAAAATCTCCCTTCGAAAAAAAGCCCAGGACCAGATGGTTTCAATGCAGAATTCTACCAGAACTTCCAAGAAGAGCTGATACCTATACTCTTTAAAGTATTTCACAATATAGAAACTGAAGCGTCATTGCCAAATTCCTTTTACGAAGCTACAGTTACTCTGATACCAATACCACACAAAGACCCAACCAAGAAAGAGAATTACAGGCCTATCTCACTCATGAATATCGACGCAAAAATTCTCAATAAAATACTAGCAAACCGAATCCAAGAACACATTAGAAAAATTATCCATTATGATCAAGTAGGCTTCATCCCAGAGATGCAGGGCTGGTTCAACATACGCAAATCTATCAATGTAATCCACCATATAAATAAACTGAAAGAAAAAAACCATATGATCATTTCATTAGATGCTGAAAAAGCATTCGACAAAATTCAACACCCCTTTATGATAAAGGTTTTGGAGAGATTAGGGATACAAGGGTCATACCTAAATATAATAAAAGCTATTTACAGCAAGCCGACAGCTAACATTAAATTAAATGGAGAAAAACTCAAAGCCATACCACTAAAATCAGGAACACGACAAGGATGTCCACTCTCTCCATACCTCTTCAATATAGTGCTTGAAGTTCTGGCAATAGCAGTAAGACAACATAAGGGGATCAAGGGGATTCGTATTGGAAAGGAAGAAGTTAAACTGTCATTATTTGCTGATGATATGATAGTATACATAAGCGACCCCAAAAACTCTACCAAAGAACTCCTACAGCTGATAAACACCTTTAGTAATGTGGCAGGATACAAGATCAACTCCAAAAAATCAGTTGCCTTCCTATACACTAAGGATAAAGAAACAGAGAGAGAAATCAGAGAAGCATCACCTTTCACGATCGCCACAAAGAGCATAAAATATCTTGGGGTAACCCTGACGAAGGAAGTGAAAGATCTATATGACAAGAACTTTAAGTCTTTGAAGAAAGAAATAGAAGAGGACACCAGAAAATGGAAGGATCTCCTTTGCTCTTGGATTGGGAGGATCAACATAGTAAAAATGGCAATTCTACCAAAAGCAATCTATAGATTCAATGCAATCCCCATCAAAATCCCATCAAAATTCTTCACAGATCTGGAGAAGACAATAATCAACTTTATATGGAAAAACAAAAAACCCAGGATAGCCAAAACAATCTTATACAATAAGGGAACGTCTGGAGGCATTACCATCCTTGACTTCAAACTCTACTACAGAGCTACAATAGTGAAAACTGCTTGGTATTGGCATAAAAACAGAGAAGTCGACCAATGGAATCGAATAGAAGACCCTGACTTTAACCCACAAACCTATGAGCACCTGATTTTCGATAAAGAAGCTAAAAGTATACAATGGAAAAAAGAGAGCATCTTTAACAAATTGTGCTGGCAAAACTGGATGTCAACCTGTAGAAGAATGAAAATAGATCCATATCTATCACCGTGCACAAAACTCAAGTCCAAGTGGATTAAAGACCTCAATATCAAGCCGAACACACTGAACCTGATAGAAGAGAAAGTGGGAAGTACTCTACAACACGTGGGCACAGGAGACCACTTCCTAAGTACAACCCCAGCAGCACAGACAGTAAGGGCCTCATTGAATAAATGGGACCTCCTGAAACTGAGAAGCTTCTGTAAAGCAAAGGACACTGTCGCTAAGACAGAAAGGCAACCCACTGACTGGGAGAAGATCTTCACCAACCCCGCAACTGACAAAGGTCTGATCTCCAAAATATATAAAGAACTCAAGAAACTAGACCGTAAAAGGCTAAGCAACCCAATTATAAAATGGGGCACTGAGCTGAACAGAGATCTCTCAACAGAAGAAGTTCATATGGCCAAAAGACACCTAAGGTCATGCTCAACTTCCTTAGCAATCAGGGAAATGCAAATTAAGACAACTTTAAGATACCATCTTACACCTGTCAGATTGGCTAAAATCAAAAACACCAATGATAGCCTTTGCTGGAGAGGTTGTGGAGAAAGGGGTACACTCATCCACTGCTGGTGGGAATGCAAACTTGTGCAACCACTTTGGAAAGCAGTGTGGAGGTTTCTCAGGAAATTCGGGATCAACCTACCCCTGGACCCAGCAATACCACTCTTGGGAATATATCCAAGAGAGGCCTTATCTTACAACAAAAGTATATGCTCTACTATGTTCATAGCAGCATTGTTTGTAATAGCCAGAACCTGGAAACAACCTAGATGCCCTTCAATTGAAGAATGGATGAAGAAAGTATGGAATATATACATATTAGAGTATTACTCAGCAGTAAAAAACAAGGACTTCTTGAAGTTTGCAGGCAAATGGATGGAAATAGAAAACACTATCCTGAGTGAGGTAAGCCAGACCCAAAAAGAGGAACATGGGATGTACTCACTCATATTTGGTTTCTAGCCATAAATAAAGGACATTGAGCCTATAATTCGGGATCTTAGAGAAGCTAAATAAGAAGGAGAACCCAAAGAAAAACATATAGGCATCCTCCTGAACATTAACCTTCATCAGGCGATGAAAGGAGACAGAGACCCACATTGGAGCACCAGACTGAAACCTCAAGGTCAAAAGCAGAAGCAGAAGGAGAGAGAGCACGAGCAAGGAACTCAGGACCACGAGGGGTGCACCCACACACAGACAATGGGGATGTTCTATCGGGATCTCACCAAGGCCAGCTGGCCTGGGTCTGAAAAAGCCTGGGTTAAAACTGGTCTCGCTGAACATAGTGGACAATGAGGACTACTGAGACCTCAAGAACAATGGCAATGGGTTTTGATCCTACTGCACGTATTGGCTTTGTGGGAGCCTAGGCAGTTTGGATGCTCACCTTACTAGACCTGGAGGGAGGTGGGTGGTCCCTGGACTTCCCACAGGACAGGGAACCCTGTTTGCTCTTTGTGCTGATGAGGGAGGGGAACTTGATTGGGGGAGGGGGAGGGAAAGGGGAGGCGGCGGTGGGGAAGAGACAGAAGTCTTTAATAAA
>JABTXL010021306.1:13543699-13672771 GCA_025134845.1 Neodon shergylaensis
CTACAACTAAATCAAAGAGGTAGGCCTTTGGTTGGCGAGGTCCCTGGCAAACGGGGTGCTGGGTCCTGTTCCTGAAGACCCTTCTGAGGGGTGAGAGGGATCTTGGCCCCCACCTGGAGCCAGGAAACAGAGCGAGGGCAATTTGTAAGAGAAGCCTTGGGCCAGCAGAGAAACCTGATTCAGTTTTAAAAGACTGATTAGATAGCATCGATAAGAGGAGATGGGCAGGCGCCAAGGCAGAATTTCACCCAATAATCTAAAAAACAACATGAAAACACCAGAACCCAATGATCCTACAACAGAAGGACTTGAACACCCTAACACAGAAGAAGCGGAAAAAATTGACTTTATGAAAGCAATAGAGTCCCTTAAACAACATGTAAAAAACACCCTTATAGAAATGGATGAGAAGTATGAAAAAAAGTTTGAAAAAATGAGTAAATACGTACAGGAGACCCTGGGAAACCAAGAAAAAACGATCAAACAGGTAATGGAAACAGTTCAAGAATTGAAAACTGAAATGGAAACAAGGAAGAAAACACAAATTGAGGAACAGCTGGATATGGAAAATCTAGGTCAACGAGCAGAGCCTACAGAAACAAGCATAATCAATAGAATACAAGAGATAGAAGAAAGAATCTCATATTCTGAGGACACCATAGAGAAAATAAACGCACTGATCAAAGAAAACAGCAAAGTCAACAAATTCGCATCACAAAACATTCAAGAAATATGGGACACAATAAAAAGACCAAACCTAAGAATAATTGGGATAGAAGAAGGAGAAGAATCACAGCTCAAAGGCCCAGAAAATATTTTTAACAAAATTATGGAAGAAAACTTCCCCAACATAAAGAAAGATATCCCTTTGAACATTCAAGAAGCATACAGAACACCAAACAGACTGGATCAAAGAAAAACATCCCCTCGCCATATAATAATCAAAACACAAAATATACAGGTTAAAGAAAGAATATTAAGAGCTGCAAAGGAAAAAGGCCAAGTAACCTATAAAGGTAAACCGATCAGACTTACACCTGACTTCTCTATGGAAACCATGAAAGCCAGAAGGTCCTGGATAGAGGTACTTCAAAAACTAAGAGACCATGGATGCAAACCCAAACTTCTATACCCAGGCAAGCTAGTGTTCACTATCAATGGAGAAAACAAGACATTCCAGGATAAAAACAAATTTAAACAGTACGCAGCCACAAATCCAGCCCTACAGAAAATAATAGAAGGAAAATCGCAACCCAAGGAATCCAACATTGCCAACACTGCCTACAATAACTCAGGCATCTAGCGAACCTTCACCAGCACAACTCAAGAAGGGACACACACACAAACTCTACTGCCAAAAACAATAAGAATAACTGGAGTAAACAACCACTGGTCACTAATATCACTTAATATTAATGGTCTCAATTCACCTATAAAAAGGCACAGGCTGAGAGATTGGATACGAAAACAGGATCCAACATTCTGCTGCTTGCAAGAAACACATCTCAACCACAAAGACAGACATCTACTCAGAGTAAAAGGTTGGGAAAAGGTCTTTCAAGCAAATGGTCCTAAGAAAAAAGCACGTGTGGCCATACTAATTTCCAACAAAACTGACTTCAAACTAAAATCAATCAGAAGAGATCGAGATGGACACTTTATACTCATAACAGGAACAATTCATCAGGATGACATCTCAATCCTGAATATCTATGCCCCCAATATAAAAGCACCCACTTATATAAAAGAAATATTACTAGAACTCAAGGCAGACATCAAACCACACACACTAGTAGTAGGAGACTTCAACACACCTCTTTCTCCAATGGACAGGTCAATCAAACAGAAACCTAATAGAGAATTAAGAGAATTATTGGAGGTAATGAAGCAAATGGACTTAACAGACATCTATAGAACACTCCACCCAAATAGGAAAGAATATACCTTTTTCTCTGCAGCTCATGGAACCTTCTCAAAAATTGACCATATACTCGGAAACAAAGGAAACGTCCAAAGATACAAAAGAATATCAGTGTCCACCTGTGTCCTATCAGATCACCACGGATTAATGTTAGAAGGCAACAACAATGCTACCCCCAGAAAGCCGACAAACTCATGGAAACTGAACAATCAACTACTGAACCACACCTGGGTCAAGGAAGAAATTAAGAAAGAAATTAAAGTCTTCCTTGAATTTAATGAAAATAAAGAGACAACATACTCAAACCTATGGGACACGATGAAAGCAGTGCTAAGAGGAAAGTTCATAGCACTAAGTGCCCACTTAAAGAAAACAGAGAAAGCATACATTGGGGACTTAACAGCACACCTGAAAGCTCTAGAAAAAAAAGAAGCAGTCGTGCCCAGGAGGAGTAGAAGACTGGAAATAATCAAACTGAGGGCGGAAATCAACAAAATAGAAACAGAGAAAACAATCCAAAGAATCAATGAATCAAAAAGTTGGTTCTTGGAGAAAATCAACAAGATTGACAAACCCCTATCCAAACTAATTAAACGACAGAGAGAGAACACGCAAATAAATAAGATCAGAAATGAAAAGGGGGACATAACCACAGACACAGAGGAAATTCAGAGAATCATTAGATCTTACTACAAAAGCCTGTATGCCACAAAATTGGAAAATACAAAAGAAATGGACACTTTTTTAGATAAGTACCATATACCAAAGCTAAACCAAGACCAGGTGAACGATCTAAATAGACCTGTTAGTCGCGAAGAATTAGAAACTGTTATCAAAAATCTCCCTTCGAAAAAAAGCCCAGGACCAGATGGTTTCAATGCAGAATTCTACCAGAACTTCCAAGAAGAGCTGATACCTATACTCCTTAAAGTATTTCACAATATAGAAACTGAAGCGTCATTGCCAAATTCCTTTTACGAAGCTACAGTTACTCTGATACCAATACCACACAAAGACCCAACCAAGAAAGAGAATTACAGGCCTATCTCACTCATGAATATCGACGCAAAAATTCTCAATAAAATACTAGCAAACCGAATCCAAGAACACATTAG
Source organism: Neodon shergylaensis (assembly GCA_025134845.1). Taxonomy (NCBI): domain Eukaryota; kingdom Metazoa; phylum Chordata; class Mammalia; order Rodentia; family Cricetidae; genus Neodon; species Neodon shergylaensis. The sequence goes on from JABTXL010021306.1 coordinate 13,546,736, forward strand.
AAAAATTATCCATTATGATCAAGTAGGCTTCATCCCAGAGATGCAGGGCTGGTTCAACATACGCAAATCTATCAATGTAATCCACCATATAAATAAACTGAAAGAAAAAAACCATATGATCATTTCATTAGATGCTGAAAAAGCATTCGACAAAATTCAACACCCCTTTATGATAAAGGTTTTGGAGAGATTAGGAATACAAGGGTCATACCTAAATATAATAAAAGCTATTTACAGCAAGCCGACAGCTAACATTAAATTAAATGGAGAAAAACTCAAAGCCATACCACTAAAATCAGGAACACGACAAGGATGTCCACTCTCTCCATACCTCTTCAATATAGTGCTTGAAGTTCTGGCAATAGCAGTAAGACAACATAAGGGGATCAAGGGGATTCGTATTGGAAAGGAAGAAGTTAAACTGTCATTATTTGCTGATGATATGATAGTATACATAAGCGACCCCAAAAACTCTACCAAAGAACTCCTACAGCTGATAAACACCTTTAGTAATGTGGCAGGATACAAGATCAACTCCAAAAAATCAGTTGCCTTCCTATACACTAAGGATAAAGAAACAGAGAGAGAAATCAGAGAAGCATCACCTTTCACGATCGCCACAAAGAGCATAAAATATCTTGGGGTAACCCTGACGAAGGAAGTGAAAGATCTATATGACAAGAACTTTAAGTCTTTGAAGAAAGAAATAGAAGAGGACACCAGAAAATGGAAGGATCTCCTTTGCTCTTGGATTGGGAGGATCAACATAGTAAAAATGGCAATTCTACCAAAAGCAATCTATAGATTCAATGCAATCCCCATCAAAATCCCATCAAAATTCTTCACAGATCTGGAGAAGACAATAATCAACTTTATATGGAAAAACAAAAAACCCAGGATAGCCAAAACAATCTTATACAATAAGGGAACGTCTGGAGGCATTACCATCCTTGACTTCAAACTCTACTACAGAGCTACAATAGTGAAAACTGCTTGGTATTGGCATAAAAACAGAGAAGTCGACCAATGGAATCGAATAGAAGACCCTGACTTTAACCCACAAACCTATGAGCACCTGATTTTCGATAAAGAAGCTAAAAGTATACAATGGAAAAAAGAGAGCATCTTTAACAAATTGTGCTGGCAAAACTGGATGTCAACCTGTAGAAGAATGAAAATAGATCCATATCTATCACCGTGCACAAAACTCAAGTCCAAGTGGATTAAAGACCTCAATATCAAGCCGAACACACTGAACCTGATAGAAGAGAAAGTTGGAAGTACTCTACAACACGTGGGCACAGGAGACCACTTCCTAAGTACAACCCCAGCAGCACAGACAGTAAGGGCCTCATTGAATAAATGGGACCTCCTGAAACTGAGAAGCTTCTGTAAAGCAAAGGACACTGTCGCTAAGACAGAAAGGCAACCCACTGACTGGGAGAAGATCTTCACCAACCCCGCAACTGACAAAGGTCTGATCTCCAAAATATATAAAGAACTCAAGAAACTAGACCGTAAAAGGCTAAGCAACCCAATTATAAAATGGGGCACTGAGCTGAACAGAGATCTCTCAACAGAAGAAGTTCATATGGCCAAAAGACACCTAAGGTCATGCTCAACTTCCTTAGCAATCAGGGAAATGCAAATTAAGACAACTTTAAGATACCATCTTACACCTGTCAGATTGGCTAAAATCAAAAACACCAATGATAGCCTTTGCTGGAGAGGTTGTGGAGAAAGGGGTACACTCATCCACTGCTGGTGGGAATGCAAACTTGTGCAACCACTTTGGAAAGCAGTGTGGAGGTTTCTCAGGAAATTCGGGATCAACCTACCCCTGGACCCAGCAATACCACTCTTGGGAATATATCCAAGAGAGGCCTTATCTTACAACAAAAGTATATGCTCTACTATGTTCATAGCAGCATTGTTTGTAATAGCCAGAACCTGGAAACAACCTAGATGCCCTTCAATTGAAGAATGGATGAAGAAAGTATGGAATATATACATATTAGAGTATTACTCAGCAGTAAAAAACAAGGACTTCTTGAAGTTTGCAGGCAAATGGATGGAAATAGAAAACACTATCCTGAGTGAGGTAAGCCAGACCCAAAAAGAGGAACATGGGATGTACTCACTCATATTTGGTTTCTAGCCATAAATAAAGGACATTGAGCCTATAATTCGGGATCTTAGAGAAGCTAAATAAGAAGGAGAACCCAAAGAAAAACATATAGGCATCCTCCTGAACATTAACCTTCATCAGGCGATGAAAGGAGACAGAGACCCACATTGGAGCACCAGACTGAAACCTCAAGGTCAAAAGCAGAAGCAGAAGGAGAGAGAGCACGAGCAAGGAACTCAGGACCACGAGGGGTGCACCCACACACAGACAATGGGGATGTTCTATCGGGATCTCACCAAGGCCAGCTGGCCTGGGTCTGAAAAAGCCTGGGTTAAAACTGGTCTCGCTGAACATAGTGGACAATGAGGACTACTGAGACCTCAAGAACAATGGCAATGGGTTTTGATCCTACTGCACGTATTGGCTTTGTGGGAGCCTAGGCAGTTTGGATGCTCACCTTACTAGACCTGGAGGGAGGTGGGTGGTCCCTGGACTTCCCACAGGACAGGGAACCCTGTTTGCTCTTTGTGCTGATGAGGGAGGGGAACTTGATTGGGGGAGGGGGAGGGAAAGGGGAGGCGGCGGTGGGGAAGAGACAGAAGTCTTTAATAAATAAATAAAAAAAAAGAAAAATAAAAAAAAAAGAAAAATAAAAAAAAAGAAAAAAGAAAAAAAAAAGAAAGGTGAAGTTTCTCTGATTTCCCTCTCTGCTTCCCTATCCTTCGTATATAAGAGGGCGACTGATATTTTGGAGTTGATCTTGTATCCTGCCACATTACTAAAGGTGTTTATCAGCTGTAGGAGTTCTTTGGTGGAGTTTTGGGGGTCGCTTATGTACACTATCATATCATCTGCAAATAACGAAAGTTTAACTTCTTCTTTTCCAATTCGAATCCCTTTGATCCCCTTATGTTGTCTTATTGCTATTGCTAGAACTTCAAGCACTATATTGAAGAGATATGGCGAGAGTGGGCAGCCTTGTCGTGTTCCTGAGTTTAGTGGGATGGCTTTGAGTTTCTCTCCGTTTAATTTGATGTTAGCTGTCGGCTTGCTGTATATAGCTTTTATTATATTTAGGTATGACCCTTGTATCCCTAATCTCTCCAAGACTTTTATCATAAAGGGATGTTGAATTTTGTCAAATGCTTTTTCAGCATCTAATGAAATGATCATATGGTTTTTTTCTTTCAGTTTATTTATATGATGAATTACATTGATAGATTTTCGTATGTTGAACCAGCCCTGCATCTCTGGGATGAAGCCTACTTGATCATAGTGGATAATTTTTTTAATGTGTTCTTGGATTCGGTTTGCCAGTATTTTGTTGAGGATTTTTGCGTCAATGTTCATGAGTGAGATTGGCCTGTAATTCTCTTTCCTGGTAGAGTCTTTGTGTGGTTTTGGTATCAGAGTAACTGTAGCTTCATAAAAGGAATTTGGTAATGACTCTTCTGCTTCTATATTGTGAAATACATTAAGGAGTATAGGTATTAGGTCTTCTTGGAAGTTCTGGTAGAATTCCGCATTGAAGCCATCTGGTCCTGGGCTCTTTTTGGTAGGGAGGTTTCTGATAACAGATTCTAATTCTTCGCGACTAACAGGTCTATTTAGATTGTTCACCTGGTCCTGGTTTAACTTTGGTAAATGGTATTTATCTAAAAAAGTGTCCATTTCTTTTACATTTTCCAGTTTTGTGGCATACAGGCTTTTGTAGTAGGATCTAATGATTCTCTGAATTTCCTCTGTGTCTGTAGTTATGTCCCCCTTTTCATTTCTGATCTTATTAATTAGTGTATTCTCTCTCTGCCGTTTAATTAGTTTGGATAGGGGTTTATCAATCTTGTTGATTTTCTCCAGGAACCAGCTTTTTGTTTCATTGATTCTTTGGATTGTTTTCTGCGTTTCTATTTTGTTGATTTCAGCCCTTAGTTTGATTATTTCCAGCCTTCTACTCCTCCTAGGTGAGTCTGCTTCTTTTTTTTCTAGAGCTTTCAGGTGGGCTGTTAAGTCTCCAATGTGTTCTTTCTCTGTTTTCCTTAAGTGGGCACTTAGTGCTATGAACTTTCCTCTCAGGACTGCTTTCATAGTGTCCCATAAGTTTGAGTATGTTGTTTCTTTATTTTCATTGAATTCAAGGAAGACTTTAATTTCTCTCTTTATTTCTTCCTTGATCCAGGTGTGGTTCAGTAGTTGACTGTTCAGTTTCCATGAGTTTGTAGGCTTTCTGAGGGTAGCATTGTTGTTGAACTCTAACTTTAATCCATGGTGATCTGATAAGACACATGTGGTTACCAATATTTTTTTGTATCTGTGGAATTTTGCTTTGTTACCGAGTATGTGGTCAATTTTCGAGAAGGTTCCATGAGCTGCAGAGAAGAAGGTATATTCTTTCCTATTTGGGTGGAATATTCTATAGATGTCTGTTAAGTCCAATTGATTCATTACCTCCTTTAATTCTCTAATTTCTCTGTTAGGTTTCTGTCTGATTGACCTGTCCATTGGTGAGAGAGGAGTGTTGAAGTCTCCTACTATTAGTGTGTGCGGTTTGATGGCTTCTTTGAGTTTTAGTAATGTTTCTTTTACATACGTGGGTGCTTTTAAATTAGGGGCATAGATATTTAGGATTGAGACTTCATCCTGTTGAATTGTTCCAGTTATGAGTATAAAATGTCCCTCTCCATCTTTTCTGATTGATTTAAGTTTGAAGTCAACTTTGTTAGAGATTGTATGGCCACACCTGCTTGTTTCTTAGGTCCATTTGCTTGATAAGCCTTTTCCCAGCCCTTTACTCTGAGTAGGTGCCTGTCTTTGTGTTTGATATGTGTTTCTTGTAGACAGCAGAATGTTGGATCCTGTTTTCGTATCCACTCTCTTAGTCTGTGCCTTTTTATAGGTGAGTTGAGTCCATTGACATTAATTGATATTAATGACCAGTGGTTGTTAACTCCGGTCACTTTTTTAGTAGTAGAGTTTGTGTGTTTCCCTTCTTTGAATTGCGCTGGTGAAGGGTCTCTAGATGTCTGAGTTATTGTGGTCATTGTTGGACTCCTTGGTTAGTGATTTTCCTTCTATTACTTTCTGTAAAGCTGGATTTGTGGCTACGTATTGTTTAAATTTGTTTTTATCCTGGAAAATTTTGTTTTCTCCATTTATAGTGAACGAAAGCTTGGCTGGGTATAGTAGTCTGGGCTTGCATCCGTGGTCTCTTAGTTTTTGTAGTACATCTATCCAGGACCTTCTGGCTTTCATGGTTTCCATAGAGAAGTCCGGTGTAAGTCTGATAGGTTTGCCTTTATAAGTAAGTTGGCCTTTTTCCTTTGTGGCTCTTAATATTCTTTCTTTATTCTGAATGCTTTGTGTTTTGATTATTATATGGCGAGGGGATGTTTTTTTTTGATCCAGCCTATTTGGTGTTCTGTATGCTTCTTGGACCCTCATAGGTACCTCCTTCTTTAGGTTGGGAAAGTTTTCTTCTATAATTTTATTAAATATATTTTCTGGACTATTGAGTTGCACTTCTCCTTCTTCTACTCCAATTATTCTTAGGTTTGGTCTTTTTAATGTGTCCCATATTTCCTGAATGTTTTGCGATGAGAACTTGTTGGACTTGCTGTTTTCTTTGATCAGTGCGTTTATTTTCTCTATGTTATCTTCAGAATCTGAGATTCTTTCTTCTATCTCTTGTATTCATCACCTTGTTTTTTGAGACATTGGCCTGAACTGAGCAAGTAGGCTAGACTGACTGAGCAGCAAGCAGTAACTTATGTTTTGAAGGGTGACTCATTCACACTCTAAGATTGACAGGCAGGAAGGGGCACATGGACCGTCTCTAGTCTTGCCTCCTGTTGCTAAGCTGTTTTCCTGGGAGCACCTGTAGTTGTCTATGGTGGCTGATGTTGTCAACGCGACAGTATCTAGAGTCACCTGGGAGCTGGACCTGCAGGCATAGTTGTGGGTGGGACATTGTATTAATGGAGGTGGGAAGAGGCGCCCACTGTGGATGGTGCTCTTTCCCTGACTGGGATCCTCGACTGTTTAAGTGGAGAAAGGAGCTGGGCAGCAGGCTGCATTCTTCTCCTGATTGTCACCAACCGCTTCAGGCTTCTGCTGCCTTGACTTACCCACCATGACAGACTGCACCCAGGTGAGGGATAAACGTTTTCTCCCTTAAATTGCATTTAATTTAGATCATTAAATTGCAGACTGCATGGAATTATCAATTAAAATTTGAGCAGATTTTGTATCTCATAGATTTTAGGGAGGGGCCAGGGTTACATAATGTCACAGAACTGTTTCACTTGTGGTTTTCACCTTGGGTGATATTTTTCTTTTTTGAAGTAAACTCTGTTTCACGTAAACTGTTACAAGGATCATGCAGGTCTTGTAGTTTTTTCCTTTCTGTGTCTTAACATCTTGGGGTTCGTTCTAATCCTGGGAGTTTGCATCTTCTCATTTTACCTCTTGTTTTTGTTAAAGGTTCTTCAGGTTCAACACTCTTTGAAGAGATAGCTTTGCTTGTTTTGTTTATTTTTACTGTTCTTGTTTTCAGTTTCATCTTTTTCTTTCCTATTGGTTTGTTTTCCTGGTCTAGTTGGTTTCAATTTTTGTTTTTAAAATTTTGATTACATATTATTTATCTGTTTGTTTACTGTGTGCTTGGCTGTGGGTGCATGGTGTGTCTTAGCCCATGTGTGGAGGTCAAAGGACAGCCTGTGGCAGTGGCTTCTCTCCTTCTGCCATGGGGGTCCCAAAGTTAAGTTTAGGTTGTGATGGTTGGCAGATGCCCTTTCTCTCTGAGCCATCGCTGGCTGATATTTTATGTATTTGTATTGGAGTCTTTAAACATTTCTTAGTGTGTGCATGTCTGTGTGAATGTCTGTGTGTGGGTGTACACTCCCATCATGTGTGTGGAGGTTAGAGGATAACTTCAGGTGCCAGTCATCTACCTTGTGAGAGACAGGCTCTCTTGTTCTTTGCCTCTGTGCGGGAGGCCAGCTGGTCCAAAAGCTCCTAGAGTCCCTGCCGTTTCTACCTTCTCCCTCGCTGTCAGTGTGCTGGGAATGACAAAGTGCTCTATGGTGTTCTGCCTTATGCAGATTCTGGAAATGATGCGTCTGTGCTAAACTCTTCACCCACTAAGCCATCTAGCTACACAGCTCTGATTCTATTAGATTAGTGGGCATTTTCTCCTTTTTATCAGTGTGTTCTTGCGATGCTACTCACTTTTCTTTTCGGTATTGATATGTTTAATTTCATTTTCATTCAGTTCAATCACTACATGTTAAGAACTCCTCCAGAGAGTTCCGCTTTGATCCGTGGACTACTGAGAAGCATGCTGTGAAGTTTCCAAGCATTTGGAGAGTTTCCTGTTCTCTTTCTCTTATCGATCCTGTGGACCCCAGAGAATCGTTTTATATAATTTCAATCCTTCTGTATTTGTCAAGCTTTGTCTTTTGGCTATGATATTGACAGTTCCAGCATATGCATTTTTAAAACTTGAAAAAAATATATTTTGTTGTTTCAGGGTACAGTGTTCTATAGATTTCTATTAGGTCCTACTGGTTGGTGATATCGTTCCACTATTTTATATCCTGGCTGGTTTTCTGACTAATTGTTCTATTAATCATTAAAAGAGGACTGGAGATTCTCCTATTTCTCTTTCAGGTCTGTCTAGGTTTTGCTTATTACATTTTGATATCAATTATTGGTCTTAGGTAAGTATTTTCATCACACTAAAAGGGGTTGCCAGACTAAACAAATTAAAAATCAAGTTTTCATTGTATTTTTGAATAAACATTTTTGGAATTTGTTGAGAAATTAATTCTTTTTCTCAGATTTATTCTAAAATAAAGCTTTCCTCAGCAGAAAGCATATTTTATTCCCTAATTGTTTTTATTTATTTTTTCTTATGCATAATATGGATTTTTGAGCATTTTTATTGTTTTTATTGAACTATATATTTTTGTCTGCTCCCCTCTCTTCCTCCCCTCCCCCTTCTGCCCTTTCCTGTGACCCCCACATTCCTAATCCCTAATTGCTTTTAAAGGGTCATATCCACCATTCCAAAGGGGGATTCAAATGACTAAGTTCTCTGTGAAGAGGCTGGAGGGGAATGGCTGTTAAAACACACCTCATTTCTGTCCCCGAAACATTGGCTGCATTCATCTTAGGTTAAAAAGCATCATCTGGGTTGGGATGCCAGAGTGCTTGCCAGCAAGCCCCAAACCTTAGGTCCCATCCCAGCACTGCACAAACCAGGCATGCCTGTGGTCCAGAGATGCTTCCTCTAGGCATTTTATCTTTGCCTCCTCTGCACTGTGATTACAGGTGAACAACCATGCCCACCTGACTAGCGCTTGGGCGTTGGGAGTCTGAACAGACACTTAGCCCCCTGACTATTGTTTCAGCCCCCATTTAGATGTCTTTATAGCCATACATAGTTGCACTTGCTGAGTATGGTGTCACCGTCATATATGTACCTTAGTGACAGAGGTCTGATCAGACTCAAGTTAATTGTTAGTCAAAACCAATTGCACTGGTGGCATTCAAATCCAGCATCGTCATTATTTCTTCTGTTTACATTGAAAAGCAATTACATAAGCAACCTCTTTAAAATTGTGTGTGTGTGTGTGTATGCCCGTGTTATTTCCTAGGGAGGCAAATAAACTTCTATTCATTCCAGATAGGATACCAGTGATAAAGAAACTACAACACCCACGTCTAACCTAGTGAACCAATGAGTTTAGCGGAGTTGCTTACAGCCGTGTGGGTGAGGGGTGAATTATGGGATCATGGGGACTCAAAGGCAGTTGTTGCATCACTGAAAAGCTCACCACAGCTGGGCTTACAGCTCATAAAAGCTGCATCCCAGAAGCATTTTGCAGGACTTGCAGGCAGCTGGACTGAAGAGAGTCTCTTCTCCGGGGCAACTGATAAGCTTTGTAAATCATGGGTGCCTTGTGAGTCTTAAAATTTTCAGGAGCTTCCTGGCCATTGTAAGTTTTGTTTACTTCCTGAGTCTTAGTGGAATGTTAAGAAGAAGAAAACAGCTACACAATACAGCTTCAAAAATCATTGTTTTAAAAACCACCCAACATTACTGCTTGCCATTGGCATGGAAGAGGCCAAAAGAATGGTGTGCCTTGCAAGGCCCTCACAGATGCCTTTGAAAACTGCTTGAGAACAAAACTATATGAGTTTGAAAAAGTCCCATTCTCTTTCCTCAGACTTCCTTCTCTGCTTCTCACCATTGTTCTTCATATTGAAGACCAAGAACCTACACCAAATGTCAAGCACACTGACTTCTGAGTAGCCAGTACTGATTCTTAGTGGGGTCTTGGGATCCACAGGCAAGACAGACAGACTCATCAGAGAGGAGGGAGCCTCTAATGCCTCCATAAATTCAAGCTGTAGGCAAATCTGAAGGGCATTTTCTTAATTAGTGATTGATGGCGGAGGGCCCAGACCATTGTGGGTGGTGTCACCCCTGGGTTGGTGGTCCTGGGTTTTATAAAAGAGCAGGCTGAGCAAGCCATGATGAACAAGCCAGTAAGTAGCACTCCTCCATGGCCTCGGCATCAGCTGCTGCCAACTGTCTCCTGCCCGACTTGAGTTCCTATTCTGACTTCCTTCAGTGACAGCCATCAATGCAGAAATGTAATCCAAATAAGGCCTTCACTCCCCAAGTTGCTTTGGTCGTGGTGTCCATTGCAGCAATAGCAACCCTGGCTAAGACAGGCTTTAAGACAAGCCTTGGAGATGGAGAGCAATTCAAAGGAATCAAACCAGATCTCACAGCTGACTCTTCAGAGAAGGAGCTCTCACTGTCGGTTTTCTATGATGGGCTGAGGAGATCGGTCAGTGCATAAAGTTCTTGTGTTGTGGATATGAAGACTTGAGTTGGGTTCCCCAACCCCACATTAAAGAGCTAAGCGTGGTGGTGTGCATTTGTAACCCAGGCCTTGGTAAAAGTAGACAAAGGATCTCTGGGGGCTCCTTGGATGCCCAGGTCAAAGAGGAAAGACTCTTGTCTTTAGAAACAAAGTTGATGGTGTTCTGAAGAACAACTTACTTCAGGGTGACTTCCGATTTTCAGATACATGCATGCACGTGTACATATGCATCTGCACAGACACAGACATATACATGCACAGGCACATACACAGAGACACACATGCACAGACACACACAGACAAACACATGCACAGATATACACACAGACACACACACACAGACATACATATGCACAGAAAAACACACGCACAGATACACACACACAGACACACAGACACACATGCACAGACACACACACACAGACACACACAGAGACACACGCACACACATACGACACAGAGACATACATATGCACATGGACACACAGACACACACTCTCTCTCTCTCACACACACACACGTGGGGGCAGGGCAAAGAAAGGGAGGGAGACTGGTGATGTGTGGTACTCTTAGGACCCTTCTGAAGAGATGGATTCATTCTGTGGCTTGTTATCTAAGTAAGATTGTGTGGTAGGATCCGCAGCTGACAGAGTTTTCTATGACCGGCTTTGTTTACCGCATCTGTTTCGAAAGCAAAACAAAACGATTCAAACGAGTTAAGGCAGATGGCTGGGTGGCTGCGAGACAAACTGCTCGTTGCCTTTCTCTGCCGCCCCTGCAGTCACCTGGCAGGCATCCGAGCGGGGTGATTAAGTGGCAGGTGTGTTGGGGATGTGGCCAGCCCAGCCGTCTGTCTGTCCTCTGGGCCTCTCATACCCCATCTGCAGGTGGCCATGTCTTGGTTGTAAGTCACAGCCACAGGTGACAGTGGGGCGGAGAGGGCTGCCTTGGCTTTCTGCAGTTGAGCCTGATTGCCAAACACCGCTGCGAGGGAGCACTCAGGAGCATGTAAAGAGACTACTGATAGAACCCCGCCCTCGCCTAAGGAAGAGGCTGCAGTTTTATAAGTCCCAGGGAGCTGTTGTTGTTATTCATAATGACACAGGGAAAGACCTAGGATAATTTGAACCGTTTGTTTGTTTGAGACAGGTTTCTCTGTGTAATAGTCCTGGCTGTCCTGGAACTCGCTTTGTTGACCAGGCTGGCCTTGAACTCATTGAGATTCACCTGCCTCCTGAGCGCAGGGATTAAAAGCATGTACCACTACCGCCTGGTGGCAGGATTTTTTTTAACATGTGTATCTATATTCATTCTCTTCTTTTATGTATGGGGTAGGTATGTATCTCTGTGCATATGCTTGGTTGGGATGGCCATGTTTTATGTGTTAGTGTGTGTGTGTGCGCGCGCGCACATGTGAGGACCGGGAACTAATGTTGGGTATCATCCTCAGTCAGTCTTCCACCTTATTTATTGCAGCAGGGCCTCTCAGGCAAGCTCAGAACTCATTGACAGGGCTAGTCTTGTTAGTGGCCCTGCTCCAGGGCTTTCCTGTCTTGATCTTCTGTGACTGGAATGCAGATGGGACTTTCTGTGGAGTCTTAACTCCAGTGTCCACACTGTGTGCAAGCACCTTAACCGCCAAGCCTCTTCCTAGGCCCACACCTAGTTTTTTCACGTGGATTCTGGGTATCAAACTTGAGTCAGGAGGTTCGTTAGAGATTGACCATTAGGCAGGTTATTTCAAGTCTACAGGAGGCCATCATTCACGGGAGGCAGATATATAGTGGTGATTTTGATCTCTAAGGACAGAAGGAGGAAGAACATTATAGTCCATGTGGAAGGACTTGGCCAACCAAGTCCTTAGATTAGTTGGTTCTCAACCCCTTTAAATGTTGACTGACCCCTTCACAGGGACACCCAAGACTGTTGGAAAACACTGATATTTATGTTACAGTTCATAACAAGAGCAAAATTACAGTTATGAAGTAGCAACAAAGTAATATTATGGTTAGGGGCCACCACCTGCGGAACTGTGTTAAAGGGTCACAGCATTGGGAAGGTTGAGAACCACTGCTTTCTAGCCCCACAAAGCTGCTGGGATTGCCATGAGGGATGAAGATCAAGTCAACTGAGCATCCCTGAGGGCTAGTGGTCCAGGACATTGAGACTCTTCCCAAGGGGGCATGACATAGTCTGCCTGCTCTTTCTTGCTACACGAGGTCCCTTCCTGAATCTTTCTCTAACCTTTCCATAGCTGAACTTTCCCAGCTGTGGGTTTCAGCCCGTTTGTGAGTTGCAAAGTCAATTTAGTGGTTTAGAAACATTTCAAAAGATAAAACTGAGTCAGAGAGCTTCACAAGGAGTGTATACTGCTCCCTGAAGTGTAGTCCAGGCATACCACATGTTCTCTTACTGAGTAATTCTGTGAAATATATTTAGTTAGGGTTAAAATGTTTTAAAGTTGTTCAACTTTGCTGTTGACCAACACTTCTTCCTATATGAGATTCTCCTCAAACAAACATATCACCTCAAAAAGGTATATATACCTTGTTCCCCAATTGGGCATGTTTAAAAGAAGAAACAATTTATAAGAACACCATGCCAGGAATGGGTTACATCTAATCAAGTTGTTGGCTAAAGAGGCCCCATGGGAAACCCAAAAATAACCGAGGTTATTACCAAGGCTTTTGGTTGCTCTCCACAAACTGACACTAAGGCCCTATTTCTGAAGACAACACCTACACAACTCACAGAACTCAGAGAAGTCGAGCTGGTGTCTACCAAGAGCCTTCACTCCTACTGACTCATAGTACTGGAAGGTTTCTGCGTGATGCCGAAGGAGAAGGGTAAACAGCAACTGGCTACAAAACCTTCCACGTCCAATGGTGACCTCCCCACAGGATACACTAGTGAAAGAGTGGCACAGAGCTTGTGGAAGCTGCCAACCTCTACCTGATTACACGGCCCACTCCATGAGATGAAACCCATCCCTGACTCTGCTCAGATGGCCAAGAAAGTGGGTCTAGATAGATCACGGACCTAGGGGAAAACCAACTCCTACTGTTTTTGCTAAAGGGATGTAGCAATGAAATGATCCTTTTTGACATTCTTGTGTCACTATAGATCAGTTTCTTGCAAGGTCATCACAAGAGGAGTTTCCTGTTGCAGTAGATGTGAACAGATACAGAGACCCACAGCCAGACAATGTGCAGAGACCTTGGAACGTCCCCCTTAAATCCCTCCCTTCAGGGCTCAGGAAAACCTGATGAAGAGGAGGTAGAAAGATGGGAAGAGTTGGAAAGGATTAAGGACAGCAAGGAAACAGGCCTTTTAACACATCTCTGTTGAAGCGCTTGAACTCAGGGAGACAGTGACAGCATGTACAGGGCCTGCACAGGTCTAAACCAGCACTAAGAGGGGAAGTGGGCCCCAACCCCCCATCCCAATTTGGAAGCTATCTTCAACTGATGGTCCCTCACAAAGGAAACATTTGTTTTCTCCAGTGGAATCTCAGTGGGGGTACAAAGCAGTCTTAAGGGCACCCACTGCTTCGCCACACCTACTAGGACCTGAGAGCTTTCTTTTGGGTTTTCTTTCTCTTCCTCTCCTGTACTTGAGACAAGGTCCCGTGCAACTTAGTGTGACCTAGAACTTGAAACATGGTCAAGGATAACCTTGAACTTTGAATCCTCCAGCCTTCTCCTTCTGAGTGCTGGGTTTGCCCACACAGCTCATCATGTTTGGCTTATGCAACGCTGAAGATGGAACCCCGGACTTGAAGCACGGTAGGCTAGCTATTGGTCTACCAGCTGAGCTACGTCCCTGCCCCCAGGAGCCTTCTAAGTGACTTCCTCCTGCCTTTTGCAGTTTGGAAATGCATTCCAGGACTTGATCATCTTGCTGAGTCTCTGAACTCCACACCCACAAGGTGGGGGTTCTTAGCTTGGGATTTGATGGCCTTTGCATTTAGTTTACATGGGCCAGGGTACTGAGGAGGGAGCAATCAGTCTCCACAATGGGGTTTAAAAATGCTCCTTCTTGGAGCAGCCAGTTCCACTGCAGAAAGTTCATTAACATGCCCATTAGTGTTTTCTGATTCACAGCTGCTGGAGCCCTGGGCAAGTGGGAGCTGCCACTGTGAGCGCAATCGGCCCCAGCTAATGCCTATGTTAATGGCGCTGATGCAGGAGCATTTGGTGCACCTCAAAGAAAGGCAGTAAAATATCTGTGTGGGCTCCCCCAACAATTAAAAAGAAAAGAGTAGGGGGGAGCAACAAAAATATAAAACTGTCCAGTCAAAACATTTATAGTTGATATTTAAAGATCAGAGCAGTGCACTGGTCAGTGTGCAGCTGCCTGCCAGAGTACAGCCTGTGCCTCCAGGAGTCAAGGAGTCTATGGCAAAACCACCCAGTGACTGGCAGCTCTGAGTTTTGAAAAGCCTTCTGGTTAATCCAAGCTTCCTTCCCTCTGGGGTCCCAGCATTGTTCCTTAGGAGCTTGGAGTACTGTAGCCTGATGAGAATCTGCACGATTGAAACAACCTTGGGGGGCTCCTTAGAGATCCTGGTGGGTGTGACAGCAAGATGACTCCAGGTAAAGGCCCCTGCAGCCAAGTGCCTGGTGACCGCAGCTCAATCTCTGAGATCTGAGAGATGAGATTGAAGGAAAGAACCAACTCGTGTGATGTCTACTCTGACCACACATGTGTCCTGGCACGCACACATCAAGCAAAAGAAAATTAATGTAATAAAAAATAAAGAAATCCTGCCAAGTGTGTCATTAAACAATTTAGCAAATTCAACACCTGCCTTCCCGGACAGGGATCAGCCAGGTTGTTTCCATAGCAAAACTGCCAGCTCCAGGAGCTGACTTGGCAAGCATCATAGACTGTATTTAAACCACAAGGTGAGAACCTTCAAGCTCATAACTGAGGACATTAATCTAAAGGGATTTATTCGGACATTTACCGCATGGAGAGCAGGGTGCTGGGTCTTGGAAAGAATATGGCTCCTACTGAAATCGTAGCTTTCCATCATGATGTATTCCAGCCCCTGCCTGGCTTCCAATGCCTTTTTGCAATATTTTCATAGTCTTCAGGAAGGAGTGGGTAGGTGGGTTGTTTAGACTTTTATTCTCAAGTTAATGTTCAGTCAGGACACTATGAACTGGTTGCAATGAAAACCGGATTTTTAAGTTTTGGCTTCGGCTGTGTTATTGAAAACGGTGCCCTGAATATGCATTTCTGGTTGGCACCGCCAGTTGACTGAAGGGACTCTCCCCACGTCAGAATATTTCCTTGTAACTCATGCCGCAAGGACCGTATGTAAAAGTCTTAGCTTGGGCTTGGGCTGTGAAGTGGGTGGAAGAGTGTTTGCTGGGCATGCACAAAGCCCTGGATTTGATCCCCAGTGCTTCCTGAAGCAGGTGTGCTGAGGCAATCATGCATTTACTCAGCACTTTCAAGGTAGGGGGAGGGGATGAGAAGTTCAAGGTCATTCTCATCTAAACAGTCAGGCCAGCCTGGGCTACATGAACCCTTGTATTTAGAGAAGAACATTTATCTTTTAGGAGAAACTAGAATGACCCAAGACAATTTCTTTTGTATGTATGATATGTGTGAGTACATGCATGCATGTGTTCTTGTCTTGTTTATGTGTAAGGGCTCTCACGTGTGTGCGCAGGCGCATGTATGCATGCATGTCTGTGCATGTGAAGAACTGATGTTGACCTCAGAGCGTTTTCTTTATTGTTCATTGCCTTGTGTATTGGGGCACAGCAGAGTCTCTGATGGAGCCTACAGCCCACCATTTTGGGGGGTAGCCTTACCTAGCCAGCTTGTTTGGGGGACATCTCAATCCTCTTCTACATTTTGGGATACCAGTGGATAAATAATGCCATTTTTGTGGGCTTTGAGATCTACATTTCTGTCCTCATGCTTGCGTGGGAGGTGCTCCCATTGAACCATGGCTCTAATCATGAAAAGGCCTGTTAAAGTATTTTTATTTATGACCATTCTACTTACTCATTTGGTGTGTGTTTGTTGGCACATGTGCAGAAGTTGGAGGACAATTTAAGGGAGAGATAGTTCTCTCGTTCTACTGCATGGGTCGTGGAGATTAAACTCGGGTCTCCCAGGCTTGGCACCAAGTGCTGTCATCTGTTTAGCCATTTGCCAGCCCAAGAAGTTATAAAAATCTCTGCCTCTTCAAGCTCACATCAGCACTAAAGTCAAGATCCTTCAGAAAGGGCTAATGTTTTATATCATTTGGCTTTGAATTTATAGTAAACTGCACAAAACAGTGAGATTATCTTTGCTTTTCGCTTATGTTTGTGTTGAACATATGCTAAAATGTTTCGTTTCTTTGGCTGATCAAGCTTCCACAGTGATGGGGAACAGAGGCTAGATTGTTGTAAATGCCAAGAGAAGTAAGCTCAAAGGTCTTTCCTAGAGTTTGAACATTTCGTGGTAACACGCCTGGGATATTTATTTACCTAGTACTTGAATTTGAGTGTAGCTGTGATGTCCAATAGCATCATATTGCAGGCTTCAGAGCTAAGAGAGGGAGAAGGTGACGGGAAGAAATGTGGGCAGTTACAGCTGGAAATAGTGTTAGCCCTCAAAAATACAAGCAACGGGGGCTGGGGCACTAGCTCAGCTGGTAGAGTGAGGACCAGAATTCAACCCCCAGGACCCATGCGAAGCCCCAGGCATGGTGACATGCACTGAAAATCCCAGTGCTGTGGTATGGAGGAGGCAGGCAGGTCTGGGACTTGCTCAGCAGCCAGCCACCTGTTTGCAAGTTCCAGGCCAGAGAGAGACAGAGTGGATGGTGGATGACGATAGAAAAACGCCTGTTTGACCTCTGACCTTCACTTGCACATATATAAATGAACACATACAGAGAGATAGATAGAGACAGAGAGAGAGACAGAGACACAGAGAGAGACATAGAGAGACAGACAGACAGACAGACAGACAGACAGACAGACAGACAGAGGAAACAGAGAGAGACAGACAGACAGAGAAAGACACAGAGAGGCATTGGCTATCCATCTGTGGCTTAAGGATCTTTGGAGACAGGTGCAGCCCATTTGGTCACAGGGTGGTTCTCTTCCACTTATCCTCCTCCTTCCTCTGCAGAAGTAGAAGCTGTTCACCTTCTGCTGACTGTGTAACATGGCCAGGAATGGTTTTTAATGTTTTCAATTTTCTGAAATTAAAATTCTAATTATATCAGTTTCTCCCTTTCCCTTTCCTCCCTCCAATCCCTCCTCCTGTCATACCCTTGATCAATCGCAAATTCATGGCCTCTTTTCCCTTAATTGTCGTTAACATTTATGTATATTCCTAAAAGTATAATACAATTGACTTGTCAGTAGAATGTTGAGTGTATATTATTTGGGGGCTGACCACTTGGTATTAGAATACCACTTAGAGGACTCTTCCCTGGGGAAGATGATTTCCTCTCTCTCTCTCAGCCTTCCTTAGATTCCTATAGCTCCTAGGGTTGGGGCACTATGACATTTCGCTGTGTGTGCCAATATGGCTGTTGGTATTGTCTTTGTTCAGTTCTGGCTTAGGAAGCCATGCTGTTGAGATTTCATGGCTATAGCTTTCCTGACATTTCTAGGAGATGCAGACTCACATTGGACATCCTGGTCCTCTGGGCCCTTACCACCTTTCCATCCCCTCTTTAGTGATGTTGCTTGAGCCTTACACACAAGAGCTGTGGGGGTCTGTAGATGGTTCAGCAGAGGCTGGGTACCACACGATCACTTGTTCTCTGCATCTTAATTAGCTGGGCTTTTCTGTATTGGCCTCTGACTATTGCAAAGCAAAGTTTCTTTGTTGGGGTGAGAGCTGTACTGATTTGTGAATATAAGGATAAATATTCAGAATGCAGTTAGGAGTTACTTTGGTTGAGTAAAGTGGCAGGTGTAGGTTTTCATCTGAGATCCATAACATCATTGGCCTCCTGTATTTTCTAGGTCTCCAATGACTTCCTTCTTGCTAAGCAAGGCCTTAAGTCAAATTAGAGAGATGTTGGTTATCAACAAGATATGAGTTCCACTATTGCACCCTTGGTGTTATCGTGCTAATTCGTATGCACTATAGTTATGTGGGACTACTGGTTGCTCCCTCCCTTGGAAACTTGCATGGCACTTTCTGGAACCCGGAGATATGAACCTCAAGAGGCATTATGGTCATATCCAGCTTAGAGCCTCCAATGTTGTGTCTGAAGTGCATCGTGTCTTCTTTAATCTTTACCTTCAACCTCTGGGAGGCAACCAAGGGCAAAAACAATGACCTATAAAGTTTTGGGACTCTCTTGGACTCCCCTGATGGCCTGAAACTTTGTTGTAGTTGCTGTTGCTGCCTGAAAACCTCCTCTAGCATTTAATGGCTTAAAAGCAAACAGGTAATTGACTTTCTAGTGGTATCCGGGAATCAGGGATTCCCTCAGTAGGAACTCGATAGGAACGTCTTGCCACTGTTGTGAGGTATTTGAGATTTTATCTAGGACTAGTGGACCCTGCGAGCTGGCTTGAGGGCTGCAGTTATATGGAGGTCATCTGAGCACATCTGGAACATGGGGTGGGGAGTGGCTGGAACAGGAGGGCTGAGATTATCTGTTGCATGGCTTCCCTGTTGTATGGTGAATTCAGGGGACTCACACGTAATAGCCTTTATTCAGTACTCAGGGCTCCCCGGGTGTTAATGTCACAGTGTTAGAAGCTGCCATCTGACCAGGAGATTCCAGTGTCACACTCACATTGCTGCCAGTGGTCCCAACCTGACCATTGGAGCTCAGGACTAGACTTCACGAACTTCAGTGGCGTTGTGACCAGTTTGCCTTTTAGAGGAGCATGTGGGGAAGACCTTGCACCAGCCTTTGGAAAACATGATCAGCCTCATGTAGACAGCCAGACCCAAGCAGAAAAGGCCTGTCAAGGAACCTGGAGAGTTCATGCTCTTTCTCCCAGAATTCCCCTGCCCAGATTCCCTGCAGTGTCTGTGTCCCATCAGTCAGGTGAACTTATTTAAAGCCCATCAGATCAGACCTCTGGGGTGTGGAAGTCAAAGGCACAGTGATGGGGAGCTTTGCCCTCTTCCAGAGACTGTAGTCTGTAGGTCGAGATACAGTCACGGGGACTCTTTTCTGCAGCAGCCTGGAGGTGGACTTTGTAGCAGGTGTCCCTGCCTGTGCCCCTGCCTCCTCGGTCACTGCACAGTTACCTGCCAACAATGGTCCTTCCACATCTGCTGCTGAGCAAAGAGGCTCAGCCCCTCCCCCCCCCCCGGCCCCTCAAGTCTCCCATGGATCACTGGGGATGGAGATACATAATGAGATTTTAATTGTCACATTGAAGCAAATCTTTATTTCCACGTGCATATCTTCTAGGCAGAGATGTAATTTCAATTAATTTTGCATATCTGATAAAAATTTCATATCCTTTAAGCTAATTTCATTTGAACTAATAGGCGCGGTGCTCCCCTCTGAATTCCAACTTGGATGCCTTATCCTGAGATCTCTCGTGTGCCTACGTAGGTACATCAAAGAGTCAGTCCGTGTGCAAAAGTGGCCTTGAGAGGTGTCCTTCCTTTCTGGGTGAAAGTCCTCTGAAAAGCCTTTCTTCCTGCTTCTCTCACTCCAAGAACGTTCTTGAATTCCTATTTGCTTTTATAATATGTCAGTTCAAATAAAAAGTATTTCTGAGTAAGACATGGTTTTAGTGACTTTCTAGCTGAGTGCAAATATCAGACCCCTCACCCCCCACAAAAAAAAAAAAAAACGAAATAAGGGATGAAGGGGTTATTTTGGCCAAGGATTGAGGGGTAGAGTCTCATCATGGCCGCAAGAGTGACTGAGACAGCTGGACACATTGTATCCACAGTCAGGAGGCAGAGTTGAACGTTGATACTAAGTCCTCTCCCGGGATGATGATGCCCTCATTCAGCGTTGGTCTTTTCTCTTTGGTTACTCTGCTCTGAAAATGTCCTCACAGATACACCTAAGATGTGTCTCGCTGATGTCTTAAGCTTTCCACAATCTAGTCAAGTTGTCCGTGAAAACAAACTATCAGACATTCATAAAGATGAAAACTGTTCTTTACTTGGAGTAATGGTTTCCTTTACTCCTTACCGCTAAGGGACATGGTGGTTCTGTCTGAGTAATGAGTCTGTTTTATTAAGACATGTGGGAAGGTAGGGAAGTCATTGTAATTAATATGTGGGAGAGAAGGACAGATATACCTTAATTTTATTTCTTAGAACCCTCCCTTGGACATGCTACCTGGATTTAAAATTAATTTGAACCACAAATACAACTTTGTGGATGCTCAGCTACTCTTATTTCCTTTCTAAAAACCATGTGGTAGAACTAAAGAACAGATTCGTTGTGGTGTAAACTTTGGTTCAAATTGAAGATATCAAGGCACAGAAACTCGAATGCAAAATTCAGAAAGGTGGTGTTGAAATAAACCATATACTAGCCAGTCTTTGGGTTTCATTTCTAGTATCTTCTAGTTATTAAGTTTATTTTCTATTAAATTAAGAAGAGACAATTTAGGGGACTGGAGAATTGGCTTAATAGTTAAAAGCATTTTCTTCTCTTGCAGAGGACCCAGGTTCGATATTCGGCACCAACATGGTGGCTCATAACTCTCTATAACTCAAGTTACCAGGAATTTTAAACCCTTTTCCAGCCTCTGCAGGCATCAGGTACACAAGCGCTCTACACACATGCATGCTGACAAAATACCATACGCATAAATTGTCTTAAAATTAAATTTTTTAAAAAGAAGAGAAATTTAGAGGCAGTGAACTATCTCAGAAGGCAAAGGGCCTTTTTCACCAAGCCTGTCGAGCTGAGTTTGATCCCTGGGACTTACGTGGTTGAAGGAGAGAGTAGAATCTTTCACACCTCCACACACACACACACCATGGTACATACCTGCACACATACACGTACGTACAAGATAAATCTCTGACCTCCACACACACACACACCATGGTACATACCTGCACACATACACGTACATGATAAATAAATAAGTGTAAAAATAGAAAAAAGGATGAGAAACTTAACTAAGAAAGAAGAGTAAGAAGGAAAGTGTTGGACAGGAGAAACAGATGACGTTCAAGATTCAGGTATGTCATATACATGATAACACAGGTAGATAACAGAAACACTCTCGGAAGACTGATCCTGGGGACCTAGCTGAGGATGCCACTGAGGAGGTATATGACTTCACAGAAACACTCTACCTGACCCCACGCTGGTAGACGAAAAGTGGACCAGAAAGGTCATTTGCTCCATTAGAGTGTACCAATCAGATTGAAACCATGTAGATGGTGCTGGGGACATGGCATAGTCAGTAAAGTGTTTGCCTCACAAGCATGAGGATCCCAAACTTGATCCCAGAACTCACAGAAGGAAGGTGGGTGTAGTAGTGCACACTTTAATGCCAGTGCTGGAGAGAGAAGGCAGGGGGCTCGCTGAAGTCTGATGACTGCCACAGTAGTCTATTTGAAGAACTCCAGGATAAGGAAGGACTTTGTGCCCCTACCTCCCCAAAACATGAGAAAGGTCTTGAGGATCAATATTCTAGCTTGTCCTCTGGCCTCCACAAACACACATGTACCCAGATGCCCACCCACACATGAACATACATACATACAAAGCCTTGTGAATATGTGGCTTTGTGGCTATAGGGACAGACATTAAGGAATTGGTTGAGAAAGAGATGTTGAAAGTGAACTTTGTTTTGCCGGTGACACCTAACTCCTCCTGTCTCTTGTCAGCACAGCAGGAGGTGGGAGGGGAGGGTTTAGCTTTCAGGGAGGGACTCCTATCAACCACCTGGAGAGACAGGCATAAAACCGGAGTATCCACTGAGTGTTGATAATGAGAATGTAGAACCAGAAGCATCGCTTACAGACTTTGCATTCACACATCCCCTCATTCACAGTGGGTAAGCATGTTGCTGGAGAGGACACTTTTCCAGTTTGGGAAATTATGAATCCCACCGCTGAAAACACTCATGCACAGACTTCTGTGTGAGCATGGCCTCCCAGTTCACTCAGGAGAACAAGGGTTTTCTGGCTCACATGATGTGTTCACGGTCCAACAGTAGCTGATTTCTCTTCCAGCAGCTTTCCAGGGTGGCTGGGCCAGGTCCCACTCCTCCCAGCAGCGAGTGAGCAACTGGATTGTGCTCGTTCGATTAGGTGGTCATCAGGAACTTACTCATTTGTTAGGAGTTCATTAAACGGTAAGTGCTGCTCTACAGAGGGGAGCAGAATCAGCAGACACTTGTCATCCTGGAGCTTATTGTCTGCGTGGAGGGAGAAGGAGAGAAGAAAATAAGAAATAGTTAGGCAGCTTTCAGTGGTCAGTCCTTCTGAGAGCTAACTTCCTGCCTAACAACATCACATAGAGAGGCATCCCTCCCTCCTAGCACCCCTGGTTGGCTGAGGGTTATCCACTGTTTCATTCACATATTCAGAGGTGATCTTTAGGTTGCTTCTCACAGTGTTGAGAAAAGAGGGCCAGCAGGGTCATTTCCCATTCTGACAATAGGATGATGGCTTCTGCCAATCACTGCTGTATCACTGGACACAGTTTAAATCCACTCACGAAACCATCATCCCTATCTAAAACCAGAAGTTGAGCCTGAAGGTCAGGCCACCCTACCGAGGCATCCTATATTCTTAATGTTGTTCGACACATTGGTAAAGAGAAACTTTGGATTCGATGATTGATGAGATGATAATTGTCAGCTTGATGGGTCTGGAATCACCCTTGAGACAAACCTTTGGGTGTTTCTGTGAGGGGGCTTCTGATGGAGTGAACGGACATGGGAAGACCCACCCTACATGTGGACCACACTCTCCCATGGGCTGGGGTCCTGGGCTGAATGAAAAGGAGAAAGTGAGCTGAGCACAGCGTCCATCTCTCTGCTTCCCGACTGTGGATGCCGTTGAGACCCTCTGCCTCAGGATCCTGCTGCCGCGACTTCCACCGTGATGGGCTGCGCCCTTGAACTGAACCTAAATCACCCTCCTTTCCTAAAGCTGCTTTTGTCAAGTATTTTGTCTCAACAACGAGACAAAAAGCCAATATGTTTGTCCAGATCCTTTTTGGCTACAATTATCTTGAAGTCTGGAAAGGGTCTTGTATTGATGTGTGTGTGTGTGTGTGTGTGTTTGTCTGTCTGTCTCGCTCTGTGTGAAAGTGTACTTGTGCCTTACATCCTAAATAGACACTAAAATGTTTATCCCAGGCTGTAAAGGGGATGCAGGGCACTACAGAGCTGATTTTGCTTGGTCTCATCTAGTATTTCTTTCTCATCCCTCTGGGCAGAGAAATTGGCACAGAGTGAATGTTCCCTAAATATTTAATAGTCCTGAATTGAAACAGTTGTTCAGATCATTTAAATCCCTCCCCTGCCTTCTGCCCAAACCGAAGCCACCTTGGCTCTGGGATCACAGTGTTTTAGGTCCTGAGTAATCTCTATAATAGTGTCAGCTTTTGGTTTTTCTCTGGAGGAAGGAAAGAAGGGAAAGGAGGGAGGAAGAGACTGAAAAGAGAGGCCGTGTGTGTGTGTGGTGTATGCATATGTCGCATGTATGGGCTGTGTGACTGGTGTTTTGTGTGCTGGCATATACACGTGTGTCTGTATGGCATGTGTATAGTATGTTTGTATGTGTAGTGTATTCATATGTTGTTTGTGGGTGGGTGTGTTTATACAGTGTGTGCACATTCATGTGTGTTCATGTTCCTATGTGAATGCAAGCATGTGGATTCCACATTTCACATATAGGGGTCCAAGGGATTAGGTGTTATCCTCCCCTTCTACTATGAGACAGGAGCTCTCTTTTTGTAGGAGAGAGATCTTTAAAGTAGCATAGAAAGGAGCGCCAGGCCGCTTTGGTTCTGAACCTGCTACTTCTGTCCCCTGGGAGAGTGGTTCCACCATTTTGACTTTTAAGCTCCTCTGAGTAAACAGCCTGCTGCCTGGGAAGCAGCGCTTGGCGCAGCATGGCCGTAATGTGTGCCAGGTGGTTTTCTTGGGCATCCAGAGCAGGATTGCCTTTTCCTTTGACCTGCG
The DNA here is from genome assembly GCA_025134845.1 of Neodon shergylaensis. Taxonomy (NCBI): domain Eukaryota; kingdom Metazoa; phylum Chordata; class Mammalia; order Rodentia; family Cricetidae; genus Neodon; species Neodon shergylaensis. The sequence goes on from JABTXL010021306.1 coordinate 13,570,873, forward strand.
GGCATCAGGTTTGTTCAGGTGGGTGGTTACTTCTGTGGCAAATGCCTGTGCAGCTGATCTGCACTTCGAGCAGAGGTTTTCAAGGACCTCAATTCTCTCAGGTGGGAGGAAAGTTCCCTTTCTTTCCATGGCGCTGCCACCTGCAGTTGGTGGTCCTGGATCCCTGAGGCACTAGATGAAGGAAGGCAGGGGCCACTCTCTCCACCAGCATAGCCAGCTTCCAAAATGACTCAAAGTACATCTCGTGATGGCTGTGGCTTCCAATCCTTTCCTTCATGCAAAAATTACACCCTATTTGTCTGACTACTATCTATCTATCTGTCTATCTATCATCTATCTATCTATCTATCTATCATCTGTCTATCTGTCTATCTATCTATCTATCTATCTATCTATCTACCTACCTACCTACCTATCTGCCATCCATCCATCCATCCATCCATCCATCCATCCATCCATCCACTTATTCTGGAACAGACTGGTCTTAAACTAACTATATAGCTGAGGATGTCCTTGAACCTCCTGCCTCTCCTCCTAAGTGCAGAATTTCAGGCATATACCACTCCACATGGGCTTATACAGCAATAGAGAAATAACCCAGGGCTTCATTGTATGCTAAGTAGGAACTCCTCCAGCACATATTTTAATGAACCAATTCTTTATGTATTGGGAGAATAGGAAACTAGTTTGGTATTCAGAAGCTGGTGACCCCGTTGTGGCCAGGTCTTATGATAAAGTGTTCTGTTGTGAGCAGAGAGAGTTTCCCTGGTGTCTGTACCAGAGACCGCGGCCTTGAGCACCAGCTCCAGTGTCTCTGCTGGGGTTGAGAGACCCTGACCTTGTCCCCAGTGGAAGTGCTCAGGAACTTTAATCACAGCTGCGCTTGCTCTTTGAACTCCTTTCTGTTTTGATTGTTTTCAGAGAAGAAGAAACATGGTGGAGCTGCTGGTAAGAATTCAATTAGAGGGCTTTAGGAACCTCGGGCCCTTTCCAGACAGCTCTCTGCCTAGCGCCCCGCAGAGGCAGTTTCTCTCGGGCTCTGGGAGCTTTGCTTGCCTTTCATGCTGCTTCTCCAGTGCAGCACCGGGAAGATCATCTGGGTGTTGAGAATAATTGCATGAGGCAAGAACACCGAGTCTGGCTTAATGAAAAAACCAGTTTATTGCCTTTATTCCGAGTTTATTTAAATTGCTACCAAGCTCTGTTGACTGGGCTATTTGAGGGCAAGCGGCTCTGTTGCCTTAGCTTTTATTGTGTGAATTTTCCCTCTCTCTCCTTTCTCTCTCTCTTGTCAGTGTTGAGCGACTGTCTTCTCCTTTCTCCTTGAGTTAGCTCTCTGGGAAATCTAACAAACATCTGAGATGAATTAGTGACAGAGAATGAAGGTTTATTTTGGCTTGCAGTTTTGGAGTCCCTGGTCAGTGACTGATTGCTTTGGCTCAATGGTGACACAGAACACCGGGGCAGGAGCATGTGGGAGAGGAAGTCCATCTGCTTCATGGTCTGGTGCCCAGAAGAGACTCTTGTGTCATATTCCTCTGATAGCACCTCAGGCGGAGGGACAAAGAATTTAATATAGGAGTCTCTGGGGAACTTGCAGATGCAAATAATTCCATGACTCTTTTGCTTGCTAGTACCTTTTAAGTCCTAAGGCCTGTGTCCTAGCTAGCATTAATTGCCAACTCTACAAGGCCTAGAATCAACTCAGGAGAGGGGCATGGGCAAGAATCTCGATTAAGTAATTTTCTTTTTCAGGCTGGTTTTCACACCTGCCTACAAGTGGTTGTCTTGGTTATTGGCTGATGAAGGAAGGGACCAGCCCACTGTGCGTGTTACTGTTTTCTGGGCAGGCAGTCTTGAGCTGTAGAAGAAATCTAGCTAAGCACAAATCTGTGAGCAAGCCAGCAAGCAAGCGGTATTCTTCCGTGGTTGGTGCTCTCCTTGGGTTCCTGCCCTGCTTGAATTTCTGCTCAGACTTCCTTTAATGACAAATTGTGACTTGGAAGCGTAACCTGAAATAAACCCTTGGGTCAGCTGTGTTGATTCATGGTTTTCTTTGCTCTGTTTCTATAAAACTTCATGGAACTCTATCACCTCAAACCATGGGCATTAGAGTAACCCCAGTCTGCATTCCTGGTTCATGGTCAATTATATTTGGCTCCAAAATAAACTACCTATATTCCCTTTGGGGTGAAAGTCATATTTTTGTGTTGATACTACCCATAAAATTGAGACATTTACTAGGGAAAAGGGCAGCCATATCTTTAGTGTGTTCCTCAGCAAGGGTTCCACGGGAGCCAGTCAGAGGCTGCTAGAGGCTGGTAGGCCCTGGCTTTGCTGATTTTTCCAGAGCCCCATCCTTCCTCCTATTTGGTTACTTGGCTGCTTTATCCCCCAACTGCAAGCCCTCTTATTTGTCTTCCACAGTGTTCTTGACTTTGTGATTTTAACCTTAACATCCATGAGCCATTTATAAATTTCTTGAAGAGTTTGGATGGGGAACCCAGTTCTAAAAAGGCAGCGTGAAATGACCATGGAAGGTTCTTTGTCAGGTCAGGGCTATGGGCACCTTCAAGAGCTATTGATCTTTATCTTTAGACTGAAAATCTACCAGACTGAGGGTGCCTGTGCCCCAGTGTTTATAAAAGGGCTCCTAACCCCATTCTTGTATGGCACATGGCCAGAGCCAGGCACCGGGAGCAGCTTTGGTGCTTGCGGCTCTGTCCTGTGATGGGGTTGCTGAGTCACGACAGCCAAACTGAGCTCACAATTCCTCTCTAACCGCCAGTACCAGGACTGAGCAGCCAGGATAACAGACAGAAAGGGGCTGCCTCCCTGAGGACTGGCAGCTTGCCTAGCTGTATCTAGCCTCCTGTTCAAATGCCGGACAGCACAGGGGTGGTGCTTTCCTTGGAGGCTGAGAATCCATCCCCTTCGCGGACTCTTCTGACCTTATCTTTAATTGCTATCACGGCACCTGTGTGTGCATACAGATTAGTTTAATGCCTCAATTATTAAAGACATTTATTTAAGACATTCATTTAACCAGTTTTGACTGAATTTAGCCTAAATGGGCATTCAGTTCTGCATGGACTCTAGAATGACGGAGGGGGATTTCTGGATTTCTCCCCCTTTGATCTCTCTCTCTCTCTCTCTCTCTCTCTCTCTCTCTGTGTGGGTGTGTGTTTACGTGTATGTTCACAAACATCTGTGTTAGGTCACTTTTTTTCTCTGTGTTGGAGAATACAGCTCAATGTCAGGGGTTTTCCTTGATTACTTCCCACCTTATGCTTTATTTTATTATTTTACGTGTATGGGTGTTTGGGCTGCACAAGTGCCTATGTACCATACCTGTGCCTATTGAGGCCAGAAGAGGACATTGGATGCTCTGGCACTGGAGTTACAGGTAGTTGTGGGCTACTCAGATGTGTTTTGAGAATTGAACTAAGGTCCTCTAGAAGAGCATCAAGTGCTCTTTACCACCGAGTCATCTCTCCAGCCCTTGCCCCCACCTTACTTTTAGAGACAGGGTCTCGCACTGAACTTGGTGCTCACCTCTTGATTAGAGACTAACTGGCCAGCGAGCTCTTGGAATCCAACTGTCTCTGCCTCCTTAGTGCTAGGATTATAGGTGCACACCACTGTGCCTGGCTGATTTTTATATACTTATAGGGATCAAACTCAGGTTTTCATGCTTATGAGGCAAGCACACTTCAATATGACTTAACACTGGGGACATTCAAACCATGCCATTCTTTTAGCAAAGAAAAGTCTGTAAGAACTGAGATCATGAGTGATATAACAGGCTGGGCTTGGTCAAGAAGTCATAGACAGAAACAGTGTGGCCTGAAACGAAAAGCCATCAAGGCCAGGCGGTGAGGGGGCAGGAAACCTGAGGCGTTGTCTCGAGACCATGTTTGTGACTGCCAAACATGGTTTATGCGGAAGACAGATGAGCTTTCCATCCAATCAAGAGCTTTTACGGGCCTAACCTGTACCAGAAGCAGAGAAAGAGGCTCCTGCGAGGTGGATTTGTCAGACTTGAGAGGCTCGTCGTAGTTTTAATAGGCTTCCAAGGGAGTTTTCGATTTAGTCTTAGAGATCAAACTTGTGAAAAAGATCTGTTTTTCCTTTGTATGTCAGATATATTTTTGCTGATTCACAATCAGAGGAAATGGTGAGGTGTTTGTTTTGATGTGCTGCTTGGGGCCTGGGGATGGGCTGCGGCGTGTCAATTTGTGGCACATCTGAAGCACTGGCTGAGGTGGATGCTCCACCTCCAGAGAAGCCTCCTGCATATGGGGTGAATGCCTCCCTTATGGCCTGCTTGGATTGCTGGCCAGCATCACTGTGCATGCTGGTTAGTTTTAACCATCAACACGACACAGCTTCGAGTCATGTAGGAAGAATTTCAGTTGAGGAACTATCTAGATCACCTTAGTATGTAGGCCTGTTTTTGGAGAAATGTCTTGAGTTTTCATTGATGTAGAAGGACACAGCTCGGTGTGGATGGCACCATTTCCCAGGCAAGGGGTTCTGAACCCTGTCAGACTGGAGGAAGCTAGAGGAGAGCAAGCAAACATGAAGTGTGCACACATTCATTCTTTCTGCTCTTGACTGCCGGTGTTAGGTGAGCTCCGGCCCCTGTGACTTCCCCATAACGGTAGAGTATAACCTGGAGCTGTGGGCCAAATAAACCCTTCCTCCCCTCGGGTTATTTTATCACAGCAATAGAACGTGGTGGTTTATGTTGATTGCCAACTTGACAGGATCTAGAACCATCTATAAGACAAAGCTCTGCACATTTCTGTGAAGGAGTTTTTAGACTCGGTTATTAAAGTAGGAAAACGCTCCTAAACATAGGTGACATCATTCTATGCTAGGATCCTGGACTGAATGGGAGGAAAGAAGCTTAGAGTCAGCATTTGTCTCTCTCGGCTTCCTGACAGTAGATAGAGTGTGACCATTCATATGCCTCATTCCTGACTGTAGAAACAGTGTGACCACTGCCTCATTCCTGACTGACTGTAGATACAGTGTGACCACTGCCTCATTCCTGACTCTAGATACAGTGTGACCACTGCCTCATTCCTGACTCTAGATACAGTGTGACCACTGCCTCATTCCTGACTCTAGATACAGTGTGACCAGCTGCCTCGCACTTCCACTGCCATGCTTTCATCCCATGATGGACCGCGTCCTCCACTGTGAGTCAGAATAAAGCAGTCCTCCACTAAGGAACTCTCATCAGGAGTCAGACACTTTTGTCACAAAAATAAAAGTTGCTGTTGCATCCATGATCCAGTCTTGGAGAGCTTAGCGTATTTCTCTAAAAGAGAAAGGAGGGGACTGATCCCCACTGTTCTCTGATGCTCCTTTTATCTTGATCCTTTGTCGCTGAGGTGCAAATGAGATGATAATTTATAGGAACAAAAACCAGGGACTGTGTCCTACTGAATTCTGACATCAGCTGACATTTCTGTGGACTCAGGTAGGGTGGCAAGTGTTTTATCCACTGAGCCATCTCTTCAACCTCTCTACACACCTTTACAGATCTTCAATCAGTAAAACTGCTCATTCACTCTTTAGACGGTCTTTGAACAGAAAAGATTGTGATATTTAGGCCCGGATTTACATACATACATAGAGTGTTTGTTTATATACATATATATTTTGTAAAGATATTCTATTTTTATTGTATGTGTATGAGTGTTTTGCCTGCATGTGTGTCTGTGCACAGTGTATAGCCAGTGCCACTGATGCCAGAAGAGGGCTTCAGATCCTGTGGAACTGAAATTATAGATGGTTGTGAGCTGCAGTGTGGGTGCTTGGAACTGAACCCATGAGCTTCTGACCTCTGAGTCTTTTCTCCCTCCCTATTCATTTACTTTTTGAGACAGGTCTTGTGTTGCCTTCACTGGCCTCAAATTATCAGCCAAGGATGATCTTGTACATCTGATCCTCCTGCCTCCACTAAGTGCTGGAATGCATCCTCACACCCAGTTTATACAGCACTGGGGATGGAAAGCAGGGCCTCAAACATGCTAGATGTCTTAGTTAGAATTCTAATGCTGGGATAAAACACCACAACACAAAGCAGCTTGGGGCAGGAAAGGATTGATTTTAACTTACAATTCCCTATCACAGTCCTTCATAGAAGGAAGTCAGGGAAGGAACCTAGAATCAGGAACTGAAGCAGAGCCATAGAGGAACATGGCTTGCTCATCCATGTCTTATTCAGAGTGCTTTCTTACAGCATCCAGGACCATTGTCCCGGGGTGGCACCACACACTGCAAACTGGGCCCTCCGACATCAATTAACAATCCAGAAAATGACCACATGCTTGACTACAAGCCAAGCTGGTGAGAACGTTTTCTCAATTGAGATTCCTGCTTCTAAAAGGACTCTGGCATGTGTCATCTTGGCACAAAAATACCAAGAACACCAGCCAAGCACTCTACCAACCCAGCCACATCTCCAGCCTTTTGAGTGGGTTTTATATAGCACACCATGGTGATAGCAAGGTGTTAGTCCTGAGAATAGGGAGACACGGAGAACGATGTGCGTGCTCTTGTGTGGGGTGCATAGTATGTATTTGTGTTGACTTTGTAGGTTTCTGTAAAACTACTTAAAAACTTAGTCTGGGACAAGCTAGTCTCTGGAAACATTTTTCTAACAAAGTAAAATTCTAACTGCATCCATCTTTCCACCATGACACCAACAGTGTAGCATGTGTGTATCAGCTTTACCCCTTGTCTCTGAGTGACCTTTACATACAAGAAATTGCACACCCTGTGTGATAAGGTCAGGTCAGGGCTTGTTCTCTGACTCTCAGTACGGTCCACCCTTGGCCAAGGAACTGCTGTCATTTGTTCTATAGTGGTTCATGGAGATTCCCCAATCAGCCTTTGTTAGAATGCCCGAAAAAGGAAAAAATATAGAAAAGTGCTTTCATTGTCTGAGTCACTGTGACTCTTAAGAACTACCCATCAAAGGCTTGGTTATGGAGGGCACTCATTAGCACCCAGAAAACCTTTTGAGTTCTGAGCTATGAAGACACACACACAAAAAAAAACACAGGCCTTGACATCACAGGAAACTGAGCCAGCAGTCCTGAGGAGTGAACACAGCCCATACACAGAAGGATCCAATTAAGCCCAGTGCATGGCTCCAAACTCGGTGATGCAGACATAAAGATGAATATGTCTCGTCTCTCAAGAGAGCTGCAGTCCAAGGGCAGAGTGAATCAGAAACAACTATCTGTACAGGAGAAAGGCAAGTGCCTTTTAGGTACAAGGCTAAACGCGAAGTTTGCTGGGTGTATAGAGAAGAAACTGAGCCATTGTATCCCGGCTGTTCCGGGAAAACCATCCAGGGTAAAGACCTTTGAATTTAAACTCTGCAGTTGAATAGATGTTCTCGGGGCTAGAAACTGCAGGAGAGACATTTTAGGTAGAGGGGACCTCGGGGAAGAGAAGCCAGAGAAAAGGCACAGTGCTGGGGAAGTGAAATGGGGAAGCTAGTTAGTGTGCCTGGAACTGAGGTGTTCATCAACAGCTTAAGCTGATTATGAGAGAGCAGGAAATGAAGTTATACAGCACAGTCAACAATTATCAAGGGTATCGAGCACTTTGAGTGTTATTCTTTTAATCTTTATAACACATACATGGTTGAATTTGATTCTTTTTTTTTTTTTGAGACTAAGTCTCAAAATCACGGAGACCTACCTGTCTCCGTTTCCCAAATATTGGGATGAATGCTATTATACACTATGCAGGGCAGTGTTTTACCTTGAAATATTGGGATGAATGCTATTATACACTATGCAGGGCAGTGTTTTACCTTGAAATATTGGGATGAATGCTATTATACACTATGCAGGGCAGTGTTTTGACCTTGAAATGCCCCCCCATAGATTCATGCTTTGAGCATGTGATCTCCAGCTAGTTTTATTATTTTGAGAGATTTGGAAACTTTGAAAAGCGGTAAGTAGCCGAGAGGAATAGGTCATTGGCAGTGCCTATTTGGGGAAATGCCGTGGGTGGCTGTTGCCTTTTGCTCTGAGCTTCAAACTTCCTGTCCCACGGTAATGTGAACTGCCTTTCCCATGCCTTCCCACCATCCTGTTCTGCCAGGATGGACTGAAACCCTCTGAAATCGTAAGCCCAAACAAACCTCTTCCCTTAAGTCGTTCTTATGAGAAAAATGTAGAAGTAACTAGTTCTGTGATGTAGGTGCTATTGGGCTCATTCTGCTGTTGGGGGAATTGAGGTACCATGTACAACTGATTAAGAAACTTCCCCCAAGAAAGGGTGGATCCCAGTCATGATCCCAGCACCCTGATGTCAGACCCTGTGCCCCTTACCATAGGGCTCTTAGTAGGTGAATGTCCTCAGGGGTCAAGGTCAGGCAGGCATGGCTTTGGGAGGAGATGACATCAGAAACGGGTAGATGAAAAGGACTGGGTGAGACAAGGGGAGGGGAGGTGAGAAGACACTCCAGGCAAGAAGAAATGCCATAAGCAAAGCCATTGATTTGGGAGTAAGAATGTCCATGGGCATTGGCCCATTGTGCTGTTTTTCCTGGGCATCCCAATGAGCATCCTATCAGAAATTCCAGGAGTAGCTCTGCTATTTAGATGAGTCTGGGGGAGCTCAGGTTTGTTCATTAGCTCCCAGCTTCCTTCCTTTTCTCCAGACCTGGAGAGATACCGTATGAGCAGTGGAAGGCAGTGTGCTTATGAATTCCAAAGGTTCTGCTGTGCAGGTGTGTGTGTGTGTGTGTATGTATGTGTGTGTGTGAGTGTGTGTGTGTCTGTGTGTGTGTGTGAGAGAGAGAGAGAGGATGTTGTAATAGGAGGCAGTGGGCTGCGTTCCTGCTGCCCTGGCTCACGGAAGCCCGCACGGCTAGCTTTATACCCGAAATAATTACACAGAAACTGTATTCATTTAAATACTGCTTGGCCCATTAGCTCTAGCCTCTTATTGGCTAGCTCTCACATCTAGATTAACCCATTTCTAATATTCTGTGTAGCCCACGAGGTGGCTTATCAGAGAAGATCTTAACCTGCGTCTGTCTGGAGTGGGAGAATCATGGCGACTCTCTGACTCAGCTTCTTTCTCCCAGCATTCTGTTCTGTTTACTCCGCCTATCTAAATTTTACCCTATCAGAGACCAATCAGTTTCTTTATTACTTAACCAATGAAACAACAGATAGAAAGATGACCCTCCTCCATCAAGAGGAAGCTAGAAGTTAACCTCTAGTGTTCCTTAGGACACTGTGCACTTGTTACTTTTAAAAACAGGGTTCTTCCACTGAGTTGCAACTGTCCAATTCCAATAGGCTTGCCAGACAGTGACAGCCCCCACCCCCGAGCCTGGGTTTGCGTGTTACCACCTCCCCAACACTGCAGTGACAAGTGTGTGCCGTGATTCCTGACATGTGTAGGTAGGTTCTGGGGTATAAATTCAGATTCTCGTGCTTACATGGAGAGCACATTACCAACTGACCCATCTCCCCAGCCTTCTGTGTGGCTTGAAAAATATATCTTCTACCAGCCATTTCCTGGTGAGAATGGACGCCCTCTCACCACGGAGAAGTGCCCGGCTCCCCGTTAGGAATCCTAAGGGACAATCAGCTGGCTGAACTGTGGAACGGTCCCACCACACACATTTAAATAAGAGAGACATCAGGGCAGGGTAACAGAGACCAAAGGGAGATTGCTCCCTGAGTGAAATTGAATTCCATTAGCGTTCAGTTGAGACACCAAGTTGCCATCTCACAACGTATCCATGGGCTTTGCTGTCACTTTCACTTAGTGGACTCCCCATCTGAAGCCATGGCGGTCGGGCTGCATGGTGTCCTTCCTGCCAGGGAATGACAAGCCTCCCCTTTGAGAAACTAGAAGCCTGGGTGGGGATATGGAGGGGGTTGGAGGAAGAACAAGCTAGAAGCAGGCGTTCTCTGTAACCTGCTACTTCATCGGCTAGATTTGCCTGTGGTCCTGCAACAAAGTACGACTATAACCTGTGGCGGCAATGCCACGGACTCATAAGGCAAGTGACGGTGCTACTAAATGCACACATTAGCCTTTTCGGACACAGGAAGGTTAATGCGCCTCACTGTCTTGGTTTATTTTCTTGTTGCTGTGACAGAATATCCAGCAAATACTTAAAGAGGGGAGTGGCTTGTTGTGGCTCACTGTTTGAGGACACGGTCATCATGGTGGGACAGACTGGGCAACAGGAGCAGAAGGCACATGGTGGTCACAGCTGCTCACATTGTGTCCTCAGTCAGGAAGCAGAGAAAGACAGGCACTGGTGCTGAATCGCCTTTCCCTTTTTATTTGGTGGGATACCCATGTTGGTGGATGTGGCAAGCCTTCTCTGGGGTGGGGGTGGGGTTCTAAATCAAGATTAACATCATACTTTCTGATCACAGTTCCTCACTTGTAAAATTAGTTTTAAAATTTGACTTTGTGTGTGTGTGTGAGAGAGAGATATTGGGATTTGTCTTAGTTAGGGTTTTATTGTTGTGAAGAGACACAAAGACCAGGATAGCTCTTATAAAGGAAAGCGTTTAATTGGGGCTGCCTTATAGCTCAGAAACTTAGTCCATTGCCGTCAAGGTGGAAAACACGGTGATACACGGCAGACACGGTGCTGGAAAGGTAGCCGAGAACGCTACAGCTGGGTGGGCAGGCAGCAGAGAGAGTGAGACACTGGGACTGCCTTGAGCACCTGAGGCTTCCAAGTCCATCCCTAGTAACACACTTCCTCCAACAAGGCCACACCTCCTAATAATGCTGCTCCCTAGGGGCCTATGGGGGCCGTTTTTATTCCACCCATCACAGGGTTGAACTCAGGACCTTGTACATGGTAGGTAAATGCTCTGCCACCGAGTTACACACCAATTCCAAATACAGTCCCTCCTTAGACACAGGGTGGGTAAATTGAAATAGACGTACAGAGTGTTTCTGCCCAGCCACAAGTCTCTAACATAGGTAAGGCATGAAAATTGTGTGTTGCGTGTGGTACCTGGAAAAGCACTTGCATGAACATGAGCGTTGCTAGCTACTGTTACTAAGTTCCTGACATCTTGGACCCGGTCCTCACCCTCAGTGACTTCCTTTTTAAACTCTTCTTTCGAAAGTCACATATGTTTGAGGAGGAGATGGATCAGTGGCAGTGAGGGACAGACTCGAGCATGGGTGAGAGTCACGTGATCAGACAGCGGTTTGGGAAAGGGGGGGTTAGTTCAGATGGGGGGCGGTGAGAGAAACTGTCGTTCTCAGGAGGCAAATCTCTGAGAGATAGGCTCAAACAAGAGGTGGCGTGGGAAGTTGTCTCAGCAGTTACAGTGCCTGCTCTGCAAGTGTGAAGGCTGGAGTTTGGATCCCCAAATTTCTGGGCATGTTGGCAATTCATGCCCCAGAAGGCAGGCACAGGGGGTGCTCCCCAGCTAGGTAGCTAGCAAGACTAGCAGTATTAGTGAGCTCTGGGTTTGAATGAGAAACTGTGTCTCTGTGAATAACGTGGAAAAATAGTCAAGGATTTGGACATTAATTTTGCATCTCTGCATGCATGTGTACACATGTGCTTGCATACCACACACACATATGTAAAACATATGTAACACATATTTGCCACACTCACACGTGAAAAATGGGAGAGGTGAAAGATTGGGAAGGGTAGGAGCAAGGTCTTTGAAGGTCCCTCAGTGGGGTCTTCTGAGACAGATGACATTGAGGGTTATTAAAATGAGACATGGTTCTATGCCTGTATCCACTGAGGAGGAGTCATCAGGGAAAGTGCATCATGGGTAATCTTTAGGGAAAGTGCGTAAGTGAACTGCTTTCTGTCCATGTTAGCAGTGAGTGTCCTGTCTCTTATGTGATGGTTAGCTTTAATTGACAGCATGGCACACTGAAATCCCCGCGAATAGTCTATATTGGGTTGGCCTGTGAGCAAATCTGTGGGGTATTTATAATAAAGTAAATTGATGTAGGGAGACCCAGTGTGGGCAGCACCATTCCCTAGGAAGGGTTCTGTGCAAGAGTGGAGAAATTGAAATTAGCAAAAGCAAGAAATGTGCCTTCATTAATTTCTTTCTGCTCTGCCTGCCTTGAGTTCCTGCACTTGGCTGCCCTGCTGTGATAGACTGTATCCTGAAACAACAGATTTCTCCCTTAATTTGTGGTTTATCAGTGCGTTTTATCGAAACAACATAAATGAACTTAGGGCATCTTTTAAGGAGGTGGAATTTAGCAGAGCTGGGGCACAAGCACTGACTTTGGTGATGCCCAAATAATAATGGAAGTTGACAGAGTCACAACTAAGAAAATTCGTAGCCTGGATTGTCTAGAGCCTCATTTGGTGATAGATGGAAGTCTTCTGCTCACTGTTCCCGAATTTTCCACACAGGAGCCACGTGGTGGCAGGCAGTGGAGGGAATCTGCAAGCACTTCCCATTGCCCTAAACTGCAAGCGGGGCTTTCTCTGTTGCCTTGCTTTCCATCCTTCCTGGCCTCAGAATGCCCTTAAGTGTGACCCCAGACTAGGCCACCTAAGTAATGCCTAAGTACTTGTGGTATTCTGCTGGGCCAATGTTCCAATGCCTTGCAGGGAGTACCCGCAGTTCTCAACTCAAGAGCCCTTCGTCTGGGGCCCAGAGAACTCCAGGACCTTTAGGCACGGGATTTAGGAGCTTCAAGAACTTGAATGGAGGTAAATAGCTCAGTCAGTAAAATGGTTGGGGACGTGGGTTAGATCCCCAGAACCTATGAAAAAAGGAATGTGGCTCCTGTTTGTAATCCCAGCCCTCGGGAGGCTAAATAGGTGGATCCCTGGGGCTCATTGGCCAGCAAGCCTGGCCTGTTTGGCAATACACAGGGCAGTGAGAGACCCTGTCTCAAAAACAGAAAGGTGGGTGGCATCTATCCTCCACATGCTCACGGGTGCGCACACATGCAGACACACACACACACATTCACACCCAAGTTCTTGGATGCAATGTTAAAACTCATACGCTTTCATGAACTTCTAATTGAAATTTAATGCTTTTCTCAGTGATGGATCAAGGTAACAAAATTCACAGATATTTTCATATTCCAATGAGGGCTCCAGCCAGTTTCCATGCTATTGTGTAGTTAAAAAACATGGGCTTAGCTGGTGACTGTTTAGCTAAGAGGACATAGCAGAAGTGACGCTGTCAGCCTTGGACTTAACCCTTAGGAAGCTACGGTGGGGTTGGAGAGATGACTCGGTGGTTAAGAGCGTTGGTTGCTCTTCCAGAGGACCTATGTTTGATTCCCAGCTTACAGTCATCTGTAGCTCCAGTTCCAGGGGATACGACACACTCTTCTGGCCTTACAGACACCAGGCACACACCTGCTACACACACATACAAGCAGACAAAACACTCATACATATAAAATAAAAATAAGTCTTAAAAAAAAAGCTACGAAAAGTTGGTTTCTCTTTTTGTGCTTTTTTTTTTTTCTTTTTTGACTCCTCAACAACCATTTAGACATCTGGCCATGCCGTTGGAGAGGCCATATGGATAGGGTACACAAAGAGGAGAGATTTGGGGACTCCATAGAGATAAAAGGACAATATCCTACCATGTTGGCACCCCTTGAGCCCAGCCTTTAACCATATTCACCGAGGAGCAAGATAAGAGAGAGAGAGCCATCTGGAACATTCTCTTTCCTGAAATTTCTATGTGAATGATGAGACCACCTCACCCCTGGCCAGGCAGACTACCTACATGATATTTAGTTTTACTGAATATGTAACTACGTATGTTGAGTCCCCAAATGTCTGTTTCATTTGAACTCCCCCTTTTCTCAACTTTGACAACCTTCACAGAGATGTGCTCAGTACTCAGAAATTCTGAATTAGAGGCTGGGGAGATGGCTATGTCAGTAAAGAGCTTGCTATGGAAGTGTGAAGGTCTGAATTCAATTCCCAGATTCCATGTAAAAAAGCTAAGTGCCACAGGGCTTGTCTGTAATACAAGACCTGGAAGGAAGAGACTTGAGGATCCTTGGGCCTACCTGACCATCATGACTGTCTGAACTGGCAACTTCTAGGTTCAGTAAAAGTCTTTTTCAAATACAATGCAGAGAAAAATATTGAGGAAAACACCTGTCTTTGGCTTCTGTACACCACATGAACCTGCATGAAGATGGATGTACACATACATGAACATGTACATAGACTTGCACACACAGTGGAAAATAATTCTAAAATAAAGGCAGGATGATAAGGATCATAGCAGACTTAGTTGGTAGACCCAACCTGACCCCAGCATCCATGTTGCTTGCTGTGAGGGGCACGAGGAACCCCTGAAGTCAGGGCTTTGTCTGTAGTGTACTCGAGATATCCATGAAGAAAAATGGTTTACCACTGGGCAGAAAAAGTGCAAACAAGGAAGTCAGGGGCGGGAGTGTAGCTGTTGTCATCAAATGAAGGGTTCATCCTGAGCCTCCCTGGTCAAGGCTCTCAGAGAAGAGGAGACTTGAGCTTGACTTTGAAGGCAGGGCAGAATGCAGAATGATTGTACATCTTGCAGCTGGGCAGAAGCTGGGAGAGGAACTGAAAGGTATAGAGAGGACCTGGCCATGACTGGGAGCCCTTGCCAGGAGCAGATGCACCATGCCCTGTGGAGAATTGTGTGTGGCCGGACTGTAGGGGTTTGAGGTGCAAGAACTTAGGGTTTTATTGTTCGGAGGAACAACAAACACATTGAACAGCTCAAATGCAGTAAAACGCAGTTGGTGCAAGCTCGGTTTTCTTCACATTCCTGTCTCTCAAGAAGATGGAACCTGCCCATCATTCTGTCTTTCCGCTGTCAATCCAAAATGATCATGCTTAACCATTTTGTTTGTTCATTTGTTGTATGTGTGTGTGCACACAGACATATATGTCACAGTGCTTGTGTGGAGGTCACGGGACACCTCCTAGGAGTCAGTCAGTCATCAGGCTTGTTGGGCAAATGCCTTTACCCATAGAGCTATTTTTGCTGGGATCTGTGCTGTATCATTTCCGTAAGCCTGGGATCTCTGTGGCCATGGGTGGTGGTGAATACAGGATGGACTACAGGGGAAGAGGACAGTGACCACTCCCTTGCTGAGAGCCATGTGAGGGAATCTCCACTACTTTCTGGTCTTGGTTATGTTCCCCACTCACTCTTTTTTTTATATCTTTAAAAATACTAATTTGCACACACACATCATAGTGTACATGTGGAAGTCATGGGACAACTTTTGCGAGTTAGTGTTCTCTTTTTACTGTGCATATTTCAGGAACTGAACTCAGTTCCTCAGGTCTGGCGGCCAGCACCCTCCTCAGTGGACCGCGTTACCAGCTCTTCACTATGAGACTCCTGTTGGAAGTCTGGAGCTGATGTGGCTTGGAACACACCCATTGTGAGAATGCAGGGAACAGTGCATATGAAGATAATTTGGGTATCACTTTATATCTCGAGTATTAGCTTGCTCTCGGCTGTGCTTTTCAGCGTGTGACAGTAATTGCAGAATTTGCAAGATGTTAGTTGTTTTTGTCTTTTTTCCCCTTAGACTCTAGCTTGTCCTTTTCCCGTCCTTGGTTAAGTTTCTGTGTAATGCTCTCACTGACTCATCCATCCTACCCCGAGGAGAGCGTGTGGGACCGAACATAAAGTCAGTCTCCTGGTCACCGCTAAGGAATATGAAGCCCAGAGTTAGGTGGGGAGCGGTAGGGCAGCTCTGGGCCTTGCGGGAAACTGGCTGGTGTTTTATGTCTAGCAGCCTCAGGTGCCCATCTGAGTGGGATGGCCTGTCTTCTAAGGGAGCATCTCTATAATTTAGGGAACCTCGGGGAATGTTCCCATCTGCAGGCTAAAGCTGTCCTTGAGGCCTGACAACAGCAAGAGGCAAGTTTTATCTGGGTGTGGGACCAAGTTGCTCATCCAAAGGAGATAACAGCTGCGAGAAACGTCCTCCTCATGGGTCCTGTAGACTGATATTTCGAAAGGGAATTGTTCCAACATGCATCCACACGACTCCCCCCACACAGCCCCCGCCCCAGATGCTGATGTTACAAAATGGCTGTGCGGGAGGGAGCCCTCTTCCAATATGGTACGTATTAAAACCTTTCTGAGGAAGGGCTTTGATTTTTAATTTTACGCTGTGGGCAGGCAAATCGGGGTCCTTAATAGTAAGGAGGCCAGAGGGAGAATGTTTCAAAACAGAGAAGATCTTATCACAGAGTACAATTAATGAATAATTATTAAAACTCAGAAATAGCTGGAAGAGAAAGCAAGAGGTAGCAGAGCAATTCTCTGGCCTCAGACCTGCAATGAAATCTTTGGAGAGTGGGTAGGGATCGTATACAGAGCTGAGAAATTAAATCCCTCATTGTCCCCTTACTGAAACATCAGTGATTCAAGGGGGAATGTAAATGAAGAGGAGGAGGAGGAGGAAGAGAACATGACATCTTTTTAGAAGTATAAGCTTCTTGCTTATAGGGATAGATTTACTCAGTTTGGATTTTGGCTCCTTGTTTTTCTGAAGCAGAAAGTAATAGCACCAAGAGAAAGAATAAAGCAGCCTGACTATGCTCAGAATCAGTTTCTAAGAGGTGGGCAGGAGTGTTGGGCCTGCTGGAGGCTCCAGGCCAGACGGCTGAATTGTTGAACACATTCAGTCTCTGCACAGTTCCCAGTTGCCATAAAAAGCACCCTTGCTCTCCACACTCACGTCTTCTGAACAGGTGGCCTCCGGCGTCCTGTCGTTTCTAGGCCCCACTTTGTCAACTTGATACTTCAAGGACGGCTCCTCTGGAGGTCTCTGTCCCCCTGCTTCCTTTCTGGCTCAGGCCTAGAAAATCCTGTCACCTGTCAAATGGCTGTTTACAGCTCAAATGCTGACCTGCTGAGTGTCTCTGTCGCTGGCTGGCAAGCCCACAAGCTGGCTATGGCTAAGCAGGTAACACATGTAGCTGCCGCTCTTTGGAACTCTGAGGAAGAACAGAAAAAGCAGCCACCTGCATCCAAGACGCAGCGCAGCGTGTATTCATTTCCATCGCCATGGGATCCCTGCTGGGGCTTAGAGCATGTGGGGTCAGCTCACCTTTACGCAGCCATTAGCTCATCTGTGGAGAAGCTGGGACCCACGCAGGAGCAGGGCAAGCAGAATCAATGAGCCCTCAGATGGCACTTTCCTGGCATGAAGAAGCTCATTACCGAGGGACTTGGTGCAGAGCTGCATCTTCCTGATTGATCTCTTACCAACGCTGCAAAGCCTAATGGGCTTGAGAAAGAAATAAAGAAATATAGGCAGAGGGAATAGCTCAGCAGGTAAGAACACTTGCCGTTTATGTGTGAGGACCTGAGTTCGAATCCTCAGTATGCATGTAAGAAGCCTAGTAAAAGGGTCTGCAACCTCCACACTGTAGGGAGCAGAGGCAGGAGATTTACTGGGACTTGGCATCTCTAGCCTAGCTCTAGGCTAGCTCCAGGTTTAGTGAGAGACCCCATCTCAAGGGCATAAGGTAGAGCGTGTTAAACAGAACACCAAGCATCCTCCTTTGGCCTCCACCAGTGACCAGGGGCACATACATCACACACTCTGAAGAAGAGATAACCAAATGAATAAATAGGCATGGAGGCACTGTTGTTTAGTTTGTAAGAGAAGGGGGCTTCCAGTAAGTGACATTTTATGGTTTATTGCCATTGGTGTATGATTTGAAACTCAGAGAGAGGGCACATTGCAGCAGCTGGGAGGATGCGGGCCCTGGACAGGGCACATTGCAGCAGCTGGGAGGATACGGGCCTTGGGAGGGTGGTGTGAGACAACAGGAATTGGAGGAGGACTAGAGAAGGCAGGCTCCTTTGTCTCCATTGCTCTCGTACCCTCCTGGCCCCTTGTCAGGTCAGTTGCTTATCCCTAGTCCTGGCCAGAACGCCGAGAGCAGCTTGTTCTTGGGTGCTTACAGTGCACAGGGTTTTAGGCTACATTCTTCATTGCCCAGGCAGCACACTGAGGAGATGGTATGTTTGGAAACAGATGCTGGAGATGTCAGGAGAAAGGTATGGTCACCTTCAAACTCCGGCCAAGTTTCCTTCTCGAATCAGTGCTCTGTGATTTATTTTTATTATTTTTTAAAAAGCTCATTTTTTCTGTACTTTCTTTGGAAAGTTTTGGGGATTTTTGTCCTTCTAGTTAGGGTTGTGTTAACTTTGGCTTATGCTGGCTTTGAACTCGCTGTCTTCCTGTCCCAGCCTCCTCGATGCTGAGATTGAACAGTGAGATAACTGGCTTTAAGTTAAAGTTGGTTGTTTCCTTCTTTCTAAGACAGGATCTTATGTAGCTAAGGATGACTTAGCTGAGGATGTCTTTGAGCTCACAATCTTTCTGTCTTCACCTCCCAAGGGCTGGGACTACAGGTGTGTGCCACTAATCTGCGTGTTATATGACATGGGTGTTAAACCCAGAACCTTATGCATTCTAGGCAAGTACTCTACCAAACGAGCTGCATCCTGAGCCTAAGGTGGATGCTCCCAAACACTCCACGTCTACCTCCAGGCGTGGATGCTAGGGCTCCTACATCCTCTTTCCAGCAGGGGCTGCTTCTGATGCTGAAGGCTCTAAGGCTCTGGGCTTCTTGTGGTTTTCTCTTCCTCTTCTTTGTTCTTGTACCCCCTTCCAGCTGGGACTCTGCCATCACTCTTCGCTCATGTAGCCTCTTCTCCTATCTCAAAACAAGACCTCCCTGCCCAGTACCCAGTGAGTAGAGGGGGTTTGCAGTCTTTGGCCTGTGCTGAAGGCCGATCATTGCTGGTCTTGTTCCTGGACCTTTGCTCCAGTACTTGCCTGGCTCCTCCCGAGCCACATGGGTCCTTGAGTTCTATACTTGAAAGTAAAACCCTACTCCTTCCTCTTGCAGTACCCTTTCACCCACATCTCTACCTGGCACCCGCGACTTGGTACAAACACCGCTTGCCCAGTGATTCTTTATCCGGAATTCTTAACTTTCTAACAGATTCCATGACAGCTGGATTGCATGCATGGCGTTTGTTGTCAGCTCAAAAGCCTCTATCACCTAGGAGACAAGCTTCTTGGGATAACTGTGATGGGGTTTCTAGACTGGGATAACCGAGCAGGGGAAGACCCACCCTGAATGAGGGCGGTGCCCTTCCTTGGACTACTGTCCTGGTCTAAATAAAAAGGATGAAGTGCAACATTTATCTCTGTCTGCTGCCTGACTATAGGCATGGATGTGATCAGCTACCATCCCTGCCTCCATGGCTCTCCCAAAACAATGAACCGAATCCTCAAACTTTGAGCCAAGCAAACCTTAAGTTGCTTTTTCAGGCATTTTGTCACAGACTGAGAAAAGCAACTGATGCAGGGACTATCTGTTTACCTGTCTGCCCACCCCTTGGCTGATGACCTCGGGATCTCACTGCCCTCTGGTCACTGCTCTCAGCATGAGAGGCTCTAGGCAGTCCTCTTCTCCCTGAGGTTTGTTTCCTTTTGTTCAGTGCTAACTGATCCAGGATGGTCTGGGATCCACCACCGCAGCTGTCAGATCATCCAAGGTTCCTATACATGGTCCTCACACTAGGTCACCCACACCAGTTAAGACAGCACTAACTGCCTGATCACATGACAAACAGCATGAGATGACTTGGAGAAGATTCATCACACTCTTGTGGAATCCAGAGTGGAGGGTTCCTAAGACAGCTAGGGTTCTTCAAAGCCACCAGGCCAAATGATCAGGAAGGGGGTGGAGTGGTCGGTGAGGGGCACTTCTAGAGCTGGTATGGCTGAAGACACAGTCACCCCTATCTCTGTCCCACTGACCAGACACATGAGAATCCCCACTGATTTCTAGGGGGTTGGAATGTAGACTCTGTGGAGCAATGAGCCACAGGATCTATTCCATTGTCACAGATGGACTGCGGGATTCTGAAGTCTTCAAGCCTTCTGAAGCAACTCTACTGTCTACTGTCCTGTCTTGTTCTCCCCTCCCCTCTTCCTTTATACCTTCCCTCTGCTCTCTCCTCGTTCCCCCACAGGAGAACAAGGGATCAGAGAATCTGCCGTCTCCTTCTTGCCACCAACAGCTGTACTGTAGAACTTTTATTTTTATTTTTGTGTTTATGTGAATGCACATATGTGTGCATTTGTTTGGAGGCTAGAAGTCAACCTCAGGGGTCATTCCTGAGGAGTCTTCCATTAAGTTTTAAGGTAGGGTCTCCAACTGGGACCTGGGACTTGCCAATAGGCTGGGCTGGCTGGCCCCTGAACCTGGGTGAACTTCCTCTCCCTGCTAAGCACTGAGAATGGAATTTAGGTGTTTACACCTGTATGGCACACACTTTATTGGCTGAGCTTTCCCTTCTATTCCCCTCCCCTCATCTCTCCTTCTTCCTCTTTCCTCTGTCCCTTCCCCCACCTTGCCTTCCCTCCTTCTTCCTTCGCCCCTCCCAGTCTTAAAGACTGCGGAAAAAGACGGCTCTGGATTAGGTTTCTTTACTTGACCAGATGGTGAAGACAGAGGTCAAGTTGGCATGCAGAGAATAGCTCATGGCAAGCTCTGTCCCCAACACCACCCTCTAAAGCCATCAATCACTCCATCACTGGGCTCGTTTTCTGTCTCCAAGCAACAGAGCAAGTGCAAGCTCGGGTGAGAAATCAGCCCAGAACCCTGGTCTTCTGTGTAGTTCAGCCCAAGTCAGTGAAGCATCTCCATGCACTGTTGTGCTCGGAGTCACATTTCCTCCTGTTCTGGGGTAAAGGAAGACCTAACAATCCGCTTGAAAAACAGAGACTTCGTCCAAGTCAATGCTCCAAGCTCCAAAAAATGTCTGTCTCCATGGTGGATTCTGCATGGCGGAGCGCTGTCTCTTCACCAGCTAGGACTGAACTTATTAAATGAAAACGGCTAGAGAAGGCTGCTGGGGAGACAGCTCTGTGGGTAAAACGCTTGCTGTGTGCACATGGGGAACTAAGTTCAGTCTTTCAAAGCCTAAGAGTCAAACGCCCCACACTGTCTGACCTTCTTCAGCTCTCCGTCCTCCAGAAGCCAATCGGTGTTGGCGTTCCATCTCAGAACTCCCCCTGGACCTGGGCACCGCTACAGAGCTTGATTTCTGCTCCCTTGACCCACCTCACCCACCTGCCTGAGGCTTGATTGATTGCTTCCTTGGTGATGTGGGGATGCATTTTTAATTTTCCGACCTCAGAGTTTTATCCAGGGTGTGTTTTAATCAGTTCTTGCAAGGAAACTGTTGCTTGTTTCAAAGCAGGGAGGCGTTCTTTGATGCTGCCTCTACAAGCGCCCTCTCACACTGCCATCTTGGTCTTCTTCCCAGAGCCGGCGTTTGCCTGTTTCCCGAGCGGGTCAAAGTTTATCTCTGTTATTTTGGAATCCAGTTAATCAAGAACCCTATGACGAAGCACTTTCTTTATCTTCTGAGATGCCTCTTTTGTTGTAAATCAGATAAGCTTCTATGTGTAGAATTTTGTCCTGATCTTGCCCTGTCCTTATTGAAATATTCCAACTCAAGCAACTTAAAGGAGAAAGAGTTCAGTTCTAGCTCCCAAGTCACTGTACAGTTCATCGTGGTGGGAGAGCCAAGACAACAAGAGCTTGAAGCAGGTGATCATATGGCATCCACATTCAGGAAATAGACGAATGGATGAAGGCAAGCTGCTGCCTGGTTCCTTTCTGTATCTAAATAGTGGAGCCTCCCAGCCAGGGAAAGGGCACCACCCAGTGGGTGGCTCTCCCCACCTCAGTTAAAGCAGTTAAGGTAATCCCCTACAGGTATGCCTCGAACTTTATCTCCCATGTGATTATCGACTCCATCTGGCTGACAACACCAGCCAGCACCATATCTGTCATCCAGGATCCTGTTACATTGCTCAGTTTGATGATTCTTATGTTCCTCTCACACAAATTCTAACGACCGTAACTTTATGGTAGGTCCCGTTGTCGGGGCAGAAGCAATTTGTGGTTGCTGCCCATCTTCAGGGTTACTTTGGCCATTTGGTTCTTTGCATTTCTGTGTGCGCTTTAGAGTCAGCTTGCAAATGCCTGTGAGATATTGGCTGGGGTTCTTTTTGGTTTTAAGTCAAAGTGGGGGAGAATTTAAAAGTTTATAATGTTGAGTTTCCTAACTTTGAATATGATGCTTCCTTTGCCATCTAAGCTGCTAAGTTTTTCTTTAATTTCTTCAAGCTATTAATGTGTTCATGTGTTCCTTGAGCATCTGTGAGTGACAACACACGCCACAGTGTGTGTGTGAATGTCAGAGGACAGCCTTGGTTATCAGTTCTCACCCGCAATCTTTTTATTGTCTTTTCTTCTTTCTTCTGCATGTGTGTGTATGGGCCCATCTGTACATGTGTGTTCACATGTGTAGGCATGTGTATGGTTGCACGAGCTTGTGGAGGTCCCTCCTTGCTATCAGTACTTTTCCTAATTGTTCTTCCTTCTAGTTCCTTGAGGCAGGCTCTCTCAATCAAACCCAGAGCTCACTGATATAGCTAGTTTCACCCATCCTATCTCTGCATTCTGAGGCTGGAGCTAGTGAGTGGCAGGCTGGCACAGCTATCCTGTCTTTACATGGGTTCTGGGAATCTGATTCTTGGTTTAGAGCTCTACTCACCGAGCCATCTCCCCGACCTGGTTTTTCTCTCCAGTGGTATATGATGGTGGTGTTGACACCTCCACTGAGCAGTTTACAACTAACTCCGATGTAGGTTCTTGTCTGTGTCCAGTGCCTGGCACACTGACAAGCAGCCCCTGTTCCTTACTGGAAGAAATCTCAGTTCATATCCTGTCAGTAGTTCATTCATTCATTCATTCATTCGTTCGTTCGTTTTGTGTATATATGTGAATGTGTGTGTAGTGTATGCTTGTATGTGCATATATATATTATATATATATATATATGTTCCTATGTATGTTTGTGTATATGTAGGTGAAGATGTACCTGTGTCCATATGTGGAGGCCAAAGGAACACCTTGAGTGTCTTCTCTGAAGGGTCTCTCACTCACTGAGAGCCTGGAACTCTGCCGTCTCTGCTTTTGCAGTCCCAGAGTTACAGCTGTGTTTCACCACATCTGGCTTTTCATACGTATGCTGAGGATTCAAATTCAGGCCCTCATGCTTGTGTGGCAGGCACTCTACCCAGCAGCCTTTCTCTTTGTACTCTCTCTGCTCATGATCTGTCTGCCACTATCACCAGCAAAGTCCTCCCTCCTCCTCAGGACCCATGGCCTCTCCTAAAAACTTTATTCAGCCCGTCCCTGGCTACCTTGTTGGGAACTTGCACTTTTCCCTTTCTGTCTGCTGCAGAGTTTTCTTCATGGAGTCTGTGGGGTCTCCTGCTGAAGCACTGTCTGTCTGTCTTTGGGCTCAGTCATTTCTCAGGCATGAGCTCCCTGGAGACTCATTTGCCACAGTGTTTTGCATGTCCAAGGCTAGGATTTCTCTCACTGACTTCACAGAAAATGCTGCGTTGGTCCATGAGCTGCTTTGAAAGAATCCAAGCAGCTGGAAGTTATACAGAAAGAAATGGAGACTTCCTTCTTCACTTTGAGCTCCACTCTGCCGTGGTGTCTAAGGCTGAGTTTGATTGATACCCTTTCTTAAAGATATTTCTGTAAAGAAAACACCTGCACAGACACACACACCCAGCCACCGCACGTTCCGCTAGTTCTTCTTTCTTTCTTTTTAATTAAGTTACGTTTATTTGTGTGTGTGTGTGTGTGTGTGTGCGCGCGCGTGCATAGGCACATACATGGGAAAACCAGAGGACAGCTCGTGGGAGTCAGTAGTTCTCTTCTCCAGCCTTGTGGGTCCCAGGAACTGTGTCCTCTGAGCATCTCTCCAGTGCTCTTCAGTTTTTCCAATGGTGTGGTCAAATGATGCCTATGTTTAGTGGGTTCTTCTTTTTCCTTAACAGCGCAGCGCAGCCTTGGGTCCACGTTCACGAATACAGAGCTGGCTCATTTGTTTAACAGTTATGTAAGGATATACTCTAATGATTAAGTACCCTCTGCTGATGGATATTTGAAGTATATTATTTTTTCCTGGTGGTGAACTTCTGTGTACTTTAAAAAGATTGCATATTCTAGTAGATTTTTATGGCTTTGCATCCCAGAGATGGAGATCTGGGAGCACACAGAATGAGCCTATGGGCTTTGGAGGCCACTACAAAACTGTCTTCAGGAGGCTGAGCAGGTTTCCCCAGCAAAGGCAGATTGGGACTAGTTCTCCTTCACTTCACCCCGAGCCTCATTATTATTGTGTTTCTCCAATCCTTTAAAAATTTAATTGTGGTCTCCATGTACATTCCCAGGAGCCTTTTACTTATGGGAAATGCCTTCTCCGCTTAATCTCATTTGTTCTCTGGGTTATTATTAATAATTTTACCAAAGTCTTATATTTAAATATGTTTTTAAAATTCAGATGCAAGAATCAGGTATGGTAGTGTTAGCCTACAGTCTAGGGACTCAGGAGGAAGAGGCAGGGAGGGGTGTACAAGTTCATGGTCAGCCTGGAATAGACAGCGAGATCAAGGCCAGCCAGGGTGACATCATGAAACCCTATCTTAAAAAATATCAGATTAAGTTCTTAAGATTAGAATCTAGGCTTGAATTCAAATATAGGTCAGACAGATTCCTCTGCATAAATAAGTCTTTTAGAGTATTGAAACCTTCTCGTGTTCTTCTGCCCCTTAGGGAAATGCAGGGCAGAAATGAGGCAGTAAGATCTACAGTAAGCATTCACCAAAGCTGGAGGGCCAAACACAACTACCCCTAAAAGCAAGAGGCAGACTGCTCTGGCTCAAATACTTCTTTTAATTTAGTCTAAATTTTAATTGTATATGTGTTCATCTGTCTATGTTTGTATATACACACCATGTTCATGCAAGTGCCCAAGGAGTATGTAAGAAGGCATCACCCTGGCTCTGATGACACAGGCGGTTTTGATACACCCAATATATTTGTTGATCTGATGTAACAGGCGGTTTTAATGCACTCTGTATGTTTGCTGATCTGATGTGACAGGCGGTTTTGATACACCTGACATGGGTGCTGATCTGGCGTTACAGGTGATTTTGATACACCTGACATGGGTGCTGGGAACTGAACTTGAGTTCTCTAGCAGAACAACGGGAACTCGTAACCCCTGAGCCATCTTTTCTGTGTCTTGTCACAAATACTTTTTGGCTTCTCTCTATTCTCCTTTTGGGATCCTTCTTTGAAATCCTTTGGTCTGCGGGGATGGTTCCCGTAAGAACTTCCCATTCCTCTCTACACATAGGAAAGCCAGGGGAGATGTCTCAAGCTTCTCTCCCTGATTCATAGGGAAAAATGAAAGCAGAAGACATTTCAGAGACAAATGGCTGTGCCACTGGTCAGGCCGTCTGGCCAACTGACAGAGGTCACCCCAGCATCCTCCCCTTCCATCACTGAAATTTACTGAACCTTGTCATCTCAACCCCATATCAATTTGCTGGATTTTCATTTCAATTTCAAGTTGTTCATTCCCTCTTGTGCTCAGACTAGTAATTTCAGGGGCTGTATTATAATTTTGAGATGTTGTCTGAGGAACATTACAAAACATTAGAGCACATTTAGCCTTGAATTGTCACTTAAGATTATTGCGGGGAATTAGGGCTTTCTCGGTCGTAAATGTGACAATAGATTGAGAACACGACTTCTATTATGACTAAATGGGGACAAAGAGTAAAGCAGTGTTAAGCACACAGATGCTTCTTGTGTGAGTGCCAAGAAACCCAGAGAAATTAAAGCCATGGCTGGAGGAAAGGGATGGGGCTGGGCTGCTTGTGGATCACTCTGTCAGTGTGACAAGAGCCTACAGAGTGCCTTTCCATATGACCAAACTGCAGCACAGGGAAGAGGCCGGCTGGGCTCTACCACCATCTCCCATCCTATCTCTATCCATCTCCACTCTTAGTTCTTCCCCCAGGACCTTTAATTGCCAACTTCACTTAATGCTGCGCTGGTGCCCAATGTCTGTGGAGGTCCTCGGGGAATGGTGGGTGAAGGTGGGTTTGAAAGGCAGGCGCAAAGACCAAGGATAAGAATAGTTCTAGAATTAGTATGTAGGAGCATATGAACTCCATCCTAGAACCAGTGTGCAGGAGCACAGAGACTCCTTCTTAGAACCAGTAGTAGGAGCACAGAGACTCCGTCCTAGAACTAGTATGTAGGAGCATAGACTCCGTTTTTATTTGCTGCTTTAGTTTGGGACAAATCAGAGATACTTTCCCTTGAGCTTCGTGGAGCCTGCAATGCACTTGTCTAGGTTAACTGGAGTAGGCCTGATTAGTAAGCAGGTGGGGTCTGACTAGTGGACTAGAATAGACCTGCACAGATGCAGACATATGAAGAAGTAGAGTCTGGAAATTTGTGCTTGCTGCCAGCTCACCAGAAATTTCTTCTTGTCATGATAGATGCTAAACACCAATAAAGTCCAGTCCTTACTCTGGAGGCCTCAGGCCCCTACACGGTGACTCTCCAGATTCCTGCCATGAGGCCCCATGTACAGGATGTTTCTCTAAAGCTCTATCGGGGAGTGTTTCATGGCTCTTAGTTGGTGGCGCTATCATGCAAGAAACAGAATGAGGAATGGCATCCAATTACCCACGAGACTCTTGCTCCTACCTTCCATGCTTTCTTTGTTGCCTCCATCTCAGTGGCCACACTGTGACCCAGGCTCACTGGGAATGGTAACGGTGCTGCCCACACTTCTCTTCAACTGGTTCCCCAGTGTTCGTTACTTTTCCCACTGTTGTCGTCAGATACCTGAAAAGAAAAAAAAACGTAAGGGAGGGCAGGTTTCTTTTGCCTCATGGATCATGGGAAAATCTGTCATGACAAGGAAAGCATGGTGTCTGGAGTGTGGCTGTCTCCACAGTCAGGAAGCAGAGGCTCACGGGTGTGACTGCTAATTTTCTCCTTTTAATTCAGTCTAGGACCTCAGCCTGTGGGACAGGGTCCCCCACATTCAAGAGGGCCTTATTTTCTGACTGAAGGAAGTATAGATGCGTCTTCACAGACACGCCGAGGAGCTTGTCTCTTAAGAGATACTACATCCTGTCAAGCTGGTAATCCATGTTAACCCTCACATGCCCAATGGACCATGTGTGCATCACACACAAGAAAGTCACCCTCCGTAGCATGATTTCATTGCCAACCTACTGTTTCCCTAGGTCCCCTCTCTATACCCCTCTCTTCCCCCTTCTCCTTCATCTATGGGTCCTATTTAACTCAAAAAATCACCTTCCCATTTTGGATGTTTGTTTTAAGTTTCGGGGGTTTTCTTTTTCTTTCTTTCTTTTTTTTTGGTGTGTAGTTTCTTTTCTTTCTTTTTTTATCCTTCCTTATTTCCCTCCCTCCCTTCCTTCTTTCTTTCCTTCCTTCCTTCCTTCCTTCCTTCCTTCCTTCCTTCCTTCCTTCTTTCCTTCCTTATATCTGCTCTCCAGGAAAAGCTAGAAATTCTATTCTGCCAGCCTCGCCTAGGTGAGTTTCCTTCAGCTGCAGCCACCTGCTTGGCCTTATAAACAGCCCCCCCAACCTGGACCAGTGAAAGTTTCCCAAATTCCTTTCTCCTGCCCAGAACCATGAGCACTGAAAGCTGGCCCAGGAGCTTAGGCGGATTCCTTAGCTCATTAAGGAAGTGTCTCTCAAAGGGAAAGTTAGTAGGCACATAAAATTGTCCACAGTATTCCTCTGAATGACTGTGTCGTGAAGCCATTTCTGGAGCTACTGCTGCCGATGGTCTGATGGACCACACAGATGATGTCCATGGCAGACTTTGGCCAAGTCCTGCTTCTCTTTGTTTTCCAATTAGCTCCTCAGGAGGTTTTGTGGGACAGTCAGTGCCTGAGGGTCTCTTGTCATCTTTCAGGCAGGTATACAAGACCTTCTATGCTAATATTTGTCAAGTTGTCATTTGGGGTGCTCGTCTGGCTGTCCAGAGATGAAATGGGTAAAGAGAACAGTGACAGTAAGATTTAGCATCTGACTCGGACTCCAGACTGTCTAACTGATATTTGGGCCCTATCTCCCATGTTAAGTGGATTTAAGGATGCCTGCTTTCCAAGGTCACTGTGAAGATTGCGATTGTAAAACCCAAAGGAGATCTTGAAGAAGTTAATCCATTCACTGCGACCTTTGGGTTTCCTTGCTCTAATAGCAAGAAGGCTTCTAGCTATATTCACAGAATACCAAGAAACAGGGAGCATGCTTGGGGTCTAATGCTCAGGTACCCTAAGGACACTGGGTCTACATTGCCCCTAATATGAGCATGTTCTTCTGTCCCTCATCTGTCGTGGGGGGCAGGATGGAAAGCAGGAAGAGGTAGCATGGGCACAGGAGAGACTATGTGTGTGTTCATGTGAGGGTATGTGTGCTGATATGTGTGTGTGGAAGTTAGAGGACAACCTTGGGAGTCATTCCTCAGGCAGTATCTACCTGTCCTTTAGAGTCAGAGCCTCTCACTGGCTTGGAACTTGTCCAGCAGGCTAGCCCAGCTGGCTAGGGAGCCCTCAAGATCCTGCCTTCCCATCACTGGGACTACAAACATCTCCCACCATTGGGACTACAAACATCTCCTACCATTGGGACTACAAACATGTCCCTCCATATCTAGTTTTATAAAAATAGCATGGGCTTGGGGATTGAACTCAGGTTCTCATGCTTATAAGACCAGAACTCTACCCACTGGGCCATCTTCCTAGCCTTCCGCAGAGTTTTACTGTGACTCTGGCAACTTGTGATCACAGCCATCTTGCTTCTGGGTATTAGCCATTTGGACAAACTCCTGTCTACTGCCTGCTCACATCTTCTGTGTTTCCCCCTACTGGATCATCGGCATCTTGCTTGTTTTGTGGGAATGTTTTCTATATGCTGAGGGTCCTTTGTTGATTCTGGATCAGTTTGCAGAGTAAAAGCGGGAAGATAAATAAATAAGCTGGGCCAAGCATTATGAAGCAGAAGCCAGGCAAAGGTGACAATCAGCAGCAGCCTGGAGGTGCGGTGTCCCCGTTTCACAAAGATCTGTGCTGCAGCTGAGGTGAGATGACCCCCATAGGCTCATGTGTTTGAGCGCTTAGTCCCCAGATGGCGGTAATGCTTGGGGAGGATGTGAATGTTTAAGAGGTAGAGAGGTTCCTGTTTACTTTTAATCTCTGTTTTCTGGTTGTTTATACAATGTGACTGGCCAGTCTCTTGTTCCTTCCTTGCCATGATAGACAGTATTCTCTCAACCGTAAGGCAGAACGAACAACGAACCTCCACTGCCCCCCTTGAACTGCTTCTTGTCACAGCAGTGGGAAAAGTAACTCATATAATTTTGGGAGGCAAATTCAAAGGCAAAGACAAATGCTTCTAGTAGACTGAAAATGAAGATGGGGGCTTAACTTCAATGGACGACTTGGCAGCGCTGTCAGGACCTCCTTTTGCCTGAGTGTTCAAGGGTGTTCACCTTCAGAGACCAATAGTGAGTAGATCCTTCCTTCCTTATGATGCTGACCCAGCTTTCTCTCTGCCTGTACTCTCTCAGGTTCATAAACTTCTGACATTTTATGGGCCTCTTAGTTCAGCCCCCTAATTTTCATAATGATCAAGCAAAGTCCAGAATGGTTAAGTCCCCAAAGTCACACTGTTGGTTAGGACACAGCTCAACAGAATGCAAAGTCTTCAGGCTCCAAAGACATTTTGGTAGGTGCTCAATAATAAATCAACCCATAGCTTCCTCTGACCATGTGTAAGGTCATGGAGAGGCATCGGTGTCTTCTACTGCTTTAGGGGTTTAGAGAACTGGCTTCAACCCAAAGGACCCAGCCTGTGAAGGTGTTGGCTAGGCCCTTGTCTTCAGCTTTCTCCTTAGTCAAGCAGCAAAGCCTCCTTTGGTGTGTTTTCTGACCCCTGCTTCCAACATAAAGCTCTATACTCAGTAATATCTTGAATAAGATAGGAGAAGGGGTAGCTGCTTTCTGCAACAGGACACAAATAAGCAAGCATAGATTTCCTATAGAAGGGAAAAATCGGGTTTCTTTTTCATCAAGAGAAAGGAGAGAAATTCCACTTTGAATAGATAAAGTCCATATGGTTGAGTGATAAAGGGCAGCTAACCCTGCCTAGCTCTCTGTCAATTTCGATGAACAAAAGTATATATTGTTAGAACTGAAGGGGGTTCTAGGTATGCCTGAGTGGCTGAGTGGTGTGCCCTTCATTGACTGATGAATCCCCTCTGTGTGTCACTGAGCTGAAATTATCTCTATAGTTGGAACTCAGACTTAGAAGTAAAACATATTCAATTGTGGCTGGGCAGACGGCTTGATGATGAAAGTGTTTGTTGTACGAGCATGAATACCTGAGCTTGGATACCTGGTAAAAGCCAGGTGTTGCTGTGCATGGCTGTCCCAAGTACAACGGTGTGGATATGGAAAGATCCCTGGCACTTGCTAGCCAGACACTCTAGTCCAAAAGAGATCCCAGATGTAGTGAAGAGACCCTCTCTCAAAGATAGTGTGTGGGGGGAAGTTGAGGAAGATATTCAATGGTACTCTTTGGTCTCTACAGGTATACACACGGGCACATGCACCTACACACAAGTATGTACATGTGGACATGTGCACAGACATACACAAGATAACTGTATTCAGTTTGGCTTCAGCAAGAGTATAACCACCACCACCCCTGCCACCGCTGCCACCACCACCGCCACTACCAAAGCCAAGAGAAAGCCAACTGTGGTGACTTGCACCTATATTCTCCGCACTCAGCAGGTGAAGTCAAGAGGACCAGGAGTTCAAGGTTATCTTCATCCTTGGCTGCACACACAGTCTGAGGTGACAGTGGGCCACATGAAATCCTATCTCAAAAAATCAGAAGGAGAAAAACTGTGCTAGCTCTTGTGATCTAAGTCTATAAGTAGACTTTATGGCCTTTGACTCATTCATGATGCTTGTGCTTTGGCCTCCTGAGTACTAGGATTGCAAGTGTGCACCCTATTCCCCACATCTTGCTCCTTTGATTTCTTTCCCTGTTTTCCTTGGCTCAGGAGAACCTTCGGGGCAGTCCTCCTGTG
Source organism: Neodon shergylaensis (assembly GCA_025134845.1). Classification (NCBI taxonomy): domain Eukaryota; kingdom Metazoa; phylum Chordata; class Mammalia; order Rodentia; family Cricetidae; genus Neodon; species Neodon shergylaensis. Next base: position 13,602,003 of record JABTXL010021306.1, read on the forward strand.
TTAGGGAAGTCATGAACTATGACTTACAGACTTGCACTTTTCTGACTGAGCAAGCTCAGCAGAGAACTGCTCTTCCACACATGTCCCAGGCTTCCTCTGCACTGTCTGGTTTGAATCCCATGCTCATCAGGGCTGAAAAGAGCCCCAAGGACTCAGATTATCCACTACTTCACCAGATGTCTTTTTTTGGAGGGGAGGATGGTCAAGGGTAAAGATCCCCCGAAGGAACAGAAAAAATGCTCTTAGCAGAGAACTGGGGAAATGGCTCAGAGGGCAAAGTGCTTGCTGTGAAATCATGAGACCTAAGATCAAATCCTTTAAAACCTATGTAAAAAGCCAAATGTAGTAGCATGAGTCTATGTATGCCACACAGTGACCCTATTGGGCAATGTGAGGCCAAGACAAGAGCATCTCTGCAAGTTCTTGGGCCAACTGGCTTAGGACAAACAGTAGTGGAAACCTAAAGAGAGACCTTGCCTTAAACAAGGTGGACAGTGAGGACCATTGCTCAAGGTTGTCTCCTGGACTTGACACACATGCCACAGCATGCATACACCTCCATGCTCATACTCAAATGCACGTAACACATGCATACACACAGACAGGTGCTTTTAGCAGAGAATGGTGCGTCAACTGTAGGCAGGTAGAAAATTGGTGACTACCTTACCATCCAGATGCTATAGCGGGCAGAAACCCATGTATGAGTCGGCAGAGCAGCTAAGACTCTATTTTGTCTTTGCCTCAACCCCAAGGTTTAGGTGGCAGAAGGGAAATAACATTGATTGATTATCAATATACTGGCTATTGACATAAATCTCATTTCATATTCCTTCCACTCATCCAGCAAGGAAGATATTCGTTTCTCAATTTCAAAATCAATGAAAACAAGGACAGGAGGGTCAATAACTTTCTCCTCAGGGTCACATACTGGTCACTGAAGGGGGGTAACGTGCTGGTCACCAAAGAGGCCCATTTGATTCTCTCCCCTCTCCCCACAAGCAGCGCTGTCTTCATAGCTGGAGTTTCAGTGCCTGGGGGCAGTCAGAGCTCAAGGAATCAGCTGAAGCTGAGGGGAAGAGAAAGTGGTCCAACCTAGATAGGCCTTCCTCTGCCCCTCCCCTCTGTCCATCCAGATGGCCTTAGGGGAGTCTGTCTCACCAACACTTGGTCTCCCTCACTGTGGTTGAAGCACTGGGGTTGGGACCATCTGGACCCAGTCAAGAAAGACAACGTTAGTGATGAGGAGGGTGCCTGGCTGCGCAGACACAGACTCATCCCAAGGCTGCTCTGGGGTTATGCTCTGGCTTTTTCTCTCTTTTAATTTGTGTGTGTGTGGTGTGTGTGTGTGTACATGCATGATTACATACATGTGTGTGTGTCTGTGTGCTCATGAACTCACACTTCAGTGTGAATACAGTCACATACATGTGTAGGCACACATTTGGAAGTCAGAGGACAACCTTGGGTGTTAGTCCTCACATTTTTTATGACAGGGTTTCTTGCTTTGCTACCGAGTACCCTGGTCTAGCTGCCTCCCATCTCCCCTCAGGAGCACTGGGATTACAGATGAATGATACCACCACCACACCCAGCTTTATGTGCGTTCTGGAGATCAAATCTCAGGTCTTTACAGTTACATGACAAGCACTCTACCTTCTGAGCCATCTTGCCAGCCTTCTATTCTGGCTTGCTGATGGTGCTCAGTTCTGCCATGCAGCAGGCCAGTCTGGTCCCCATGCCTACTGTTCTTCTCTTTGTATTTTGCTTACACCCTCATCTCAGTGACAGCTCAGGACATAGACTCCTCCTACTCCTCCCTCTTGGTTCTGTTCTTGCTGATGGCCTCCCTCAAGTATATCCTTGCCCTGGGAAGCACTCATTTCTGGTGGAGCTCAGAGTTCCTGATACTCAAGAGATTCAGACATCTTGATATTCCAGTCTCTCTTTTCTGTGATGGATTTATTTCCTGGGAGGAAATACTTAGACTTCTTTGACTAAACAAAGTTTTATTTTAAAACAATAAATAAAAGGTTTTTTATTAAGTGTATGTGTGTGTTTGTGTGGGGGGGGCGGGGGGGTCAGGAGAGGCAAAGGATCCCCCTATAGATGGAGATACAGGTGGCTGTGAGCTGCCAGGCGTGGATGCTAGGAACCTAACTCTGGTCCCTGTAATAACAGTGACTGCACAATGCACATCTTAACCGCCGAGCCACTTCTCCAGTGTTTCCCAGATTTGGTGCAGAGTGCTACATGTTGGTTGTCATGTCAAATCTGAGGGACCTGCAAGTTTTTGTAGAGTACTAGGTGGGGTCTCTGACAGGGATCAGCGAGAATTCTCTTCTCCCATCACAGGCCCACGAGGTGGCCTTCCAAGGGAATCACTGAGTGACCCTCTAGGGCAGTAGTAGTTCTCAACTTGTGGACCTGGCCCCTCTGGGGAGTCAAATGACCCTTTCACAGGAGTCACCTAAGAATATCAGAAAACACAGATATTTATATTACAATGTATAACAGTAGCAGAATTGCATTTGTGAAGTAACAATGAAAATAATTTTATGCTTGGGGGGTCAGCACAACATGAGGAGCTGTATTAAAAGGGCTGCAGCATTAGGAAGGTTGAGAACCAAACCACTGTGCTAGAGACCCTGAGTATCTTTGAGACTGGTGCTGGTTCTTGGAAGTTACATCTCCCTAGAGAGATGGAGGATCAAACCAAAGTGATGAGAAAGCCCTTCGGAAGGGAACGAGATGATGAGCGGGCCGGAGTTGAGGAAAGCAGGCAGACAGTCTGCCATCAGCGCTGAGAAAACAGAGGAGGGAAAGGTTTGAACAGGGAAGCAGGAGCGCACACAGCATGGCTGCCCCGTGAGATGCAAATTCCCGTCACTTCCTATTGTCTTTGGATGGGAGAAACCACACTTAACGCTTCCAATTTTGTGAGGCTATTTCATTAAAGATTTTTTCCCTGCCCTTATTGATAGAAGAATCCACCCGTAGGGATTTATTCTCATTCGACTATGCCCCTGTCGTGTTGTTTTCAAGTCATTAGCAGGAATGCAACCTCAACCTTTTCTGAATCAAAACAGTATCTCAGAAGCTGATACCATCTCCTCTGCTTTCTGGGGAGCCTTACAGACTCCAGTGGGGACCTTTGGCTGTAAATCAGGACAGGAGGAGCCCTGCTTCTCTGCTTCTGTGTGAGCCTTTTCCCAGTATCTTTCCCATCATCTGATTAAAGGTTTTACAAGAATTTCACTGCTCACTTACAAGAGATGGACAGATAATGGGGAGATCAACTCATTTTCTAGAGTACTTTCAGACTAAATTTTAGATTATATTAATAGGGAGGGGCCCAAACAGCCCAGGATGGATGAGACCCCGTCTTCCACACACAGAATTTAAACAAACTACTTATTTAAACTACTTCCTATGTGGCAGTGGGGGTGGAGCATGAGGTGGGGTTCTTCCACATCTTAAAGTAAGAGCCCTTAAAGGAAGACAATAGAGCGCCCTGGCCTGCTGCCTGCTGGGTTATTAGTCAAAGCCAGCTGTATTCTCTGAATTCCATCAAGCTTTCCCTGTAAGAAGGAAGTTTACTGGGTTTGCTATAGCTGCTTCAGGACAATGCCCTGTCATAGGTTGCAGTATTAGATGGTTAGTATTTCTTAACATCTGAGTTTGTTCTCTACCATGACATCTACAAGAAGAGATCCCTTTCTGAATTTGTGGCCATTAGATTATTGAGTTCCTAATTTGAAACAGAAACTCAGGGAACATCTCATCTTCGGTCCCTTGGCATGCTTCTAGGGTGAGGAGGGTCATCTGGGGGCAGCAGGCTTAAGCACAAGGATTCTGGACTGGGTGGTTGGGGTCAAACCCTTGGCTTTGCTGTTTGTCAGCTGTGTGAACTTGGTAGGTCATTTAACACACTTGTACCCCAACTTTTTTAACTGTGCATTGGCAATGAGAGTAAATAAGGGGGAACCTTTGTGGGAGCTTTTGGTGAAGTTTAAATGAACAAGTGTAGGGCTAGGGAGACAGTTTAGCCAGTGAAGTGCTTGGGCACACAAGTTCAAGCCGCAGAACCCATGCCAAATACCTGGCCGTGCTAGCATCAAGTTCAAGTCTCAGAACTGATGCTGAATAGCTGGGTGTATAAGCATCTCTTGTAAGCCAGCACTGGAGAAGTAGAGAAAGGAGGGTCTCTGCAGCTTACTGACTAGGCATCCTCACCTACCTTTTCTGTCTCAAGCCAACAAAAGGTAAAGAGTGCCTGGGGAAAACCCCTGAAATGCCCTCTGACCCTCCACATGCAAGTGCTCAGTGTGCGCATGAACCTGAACACATGAACGTATGCACACAAATAAGAATTGTGTAAGTGTAAGTTCATTAGAAGTGTTTAGACGTAGTTTGCAATGTATGCGCAGTGTTCAGTGGAGCAGCTTCTGTCTTGGGGCGGCTAACTGAACCGTGTAATAAGTACGGTGCGTGGCTGTTCATCAATGGCTGCTCTGTTCAGTGCTCGATGTGCACACACGTCCTTGGGCTTTCCTAATGATCATGAAATGGATGCTCTTCTTTCCTCAGCTCCACAGAAATACAAGCCCATGGTCACATAGCTGGTGAGCGAAGGGGCTGAGGTTCAAATCCGGCTGTTACATCTTTCCCCTTCCCTCGGCTAGTAGAGTGAAGGATAAGGTAGAGAAGCAAGGGCCAAGGTTGCTGGAGAGAAAGCTCTCTTGGGCTATTAACTAGGAGCCTAGCCAGTTTCAGAGCATCTCTCGGCTTTGTCATCCCTCTTTCTAGAACTCTGCAATGACAGGAAGTTAAGAGAGGGTTCGTGGACCCAGTATCCCTGGGAGTTGCATTGTTTTTCCCTTTTTACACTCCTATCTCCTATCAATTTCCAATTCCTATACTTTCAAATCAAAGTGTATGTGCATGTGTGTGCTTGTATGTGTGTGTATTGCTTGTGTGTATATGTGCGTGCATGAATGTGTGTGTGTGCTCGCATGTGTGTGTATTGGGGGTTGGTAAGTGAATTGAGGCCTCAGGGCAGAGAAGTAGGTGTTCCATTTCCAGGCAGTAGAGAAACCTCTAGGCTGTCAATCAGATCTAAGTTCTGGTCCTTGCTCTGCTATTAATAGTAGGAAGAGGAATCTTTCTGGAACTTATCTGTGAGTCTGGAGTTGAGATGAGCCTAACAGTGTCCCTAAAGAGGCTATGTTGTGATATGGTGCTGGCAGCAAGATAGTGAGAATGGTACTGAGGGTGGATCAGGGAATAGATACAGTTAATGTTAAAGAGAGTCATAGCAGAGGTGATAATGATGGAGATGAATGTCACATCTGTGCTGTATAAGACGAGACAAAGTGGAGAAGCCAGCAGCAATGGTGGTGGTAGAAGTGTAAGTGATGGTAGGGGCAGAGATAGTGGTGGAGGTAGAAATGACGGTAGAGGTAAAGGTGATGGTGGAGACAAAGATGACGGCGAAGGTGGTGATGTCAGTGGAAGCGATGATAGTGGAGGTGGAGGTGCTTGTGGGTACAATTATCCAGTGGAGCTGGAGGCAGGAAGAATGACGGTGCAGGTACTTGGACATAGACACACACACACACACAGTATTAGTGGTAGAAAAGGACATGTTGGTGGAGGCAGAGTTGGAGTTGGTTGTGGACATCCTCCTACAGTGCTGTTAGGGGAGGTGATGTGATATTTATTGCAGGTAGCAGCAGAGATGGAGATGGTGGAAGGAATATGGGGATGACTGTAGATGTGGGCAGAGCGGTGGTGTGGCTGTTTTGGATGAGAGTAGATAGAAATGGTCATAGTGGTTATAGTGGTGGTAGTCATAACTGACAATGATCCTTATGTGGTAGCAGGTCTTCTATTAGGCTTCCATTGTCTCATTTAGCCTTCTCAGTGGCTGGTTTTATCTCTGTTTTGTAGAAGAGGATCTAGAAATGCTTTTGCTGGCATCACTTCCCATGTCAATGGAAACAAAGCTGGATGTGGCCAGGGCATTCTTTCTTGGTATATCAGCGGTTGGCTTCAGGTAGAATGGGAGCCCATCTTTCCATCTTCATGTTCGGTTCTTCCCGTGTCCCCTCCCGAGAAGATCTAACTGTGCTCCAATGACAACTTAATGTTGCAGTGATCAGCTTTTCTTTTTCTGAGACCACCCAGCATAGAGGGTAGACCTGGTGGCCATCTGCCTGTGCCCTGCTCTTTTTGGAGGCCTTCCTCATCATTTCTCTCCCCTTTGGGTCACATATGAACCATCTGTTTCAGGACCTGGCCTCCAGCTTCTCTGATGAGCATTGTGGTGTCTTTGAGGTGGACTGGGACTTAAAAGATCTGGTGATTATTCTGAGACAAATGAAGGTCTGCACAGGTCTCTTTGGGGGAATGTGCTACTCAGTCTCCTGTTTCATCGACTGACCTTTGCTGTACCCCATGGGGCCGTCTTGGCAAGCAGCAGGGAAAGGAATGAGCTTTAGTGTAGAAAGCACAAGAACAGTTAGTGTCAGATGAGACTTAAGGCCAAAGTTTCCTCCCGAACTATGAGAAACACTGTCTGATTCACCCACCAGTCAGTGGCATTTTGCTAGGGCTGCCTGCGCTGTCTCACACACCCCATGATTCAATCAGGAAGGAGCCACAGCTGTCATTTAATCTTTGGCATGGATGCTACAGCAGTAGCAAGTTGTAGTAACTGGAGCCTGGTTTACTATTTGTATAACACAGATTACCCACAACTCCCAACGCTAATCCTCTCAGAACCTGATTCTTTCTTCTGGGCCAGGCTAGCAGCAGAGAGACAACCTCTATACCCCCAGGAGAAAGTTCTTAGTACAACCTTTTCTCTCTCTAAGATTCCCCGCCTGCATCCCTGGTCTGATAAATGCAACCGTGGTTAGCTATTCCTCTCTCCCAGAGGATCTTAGTGCCAATTCTCCTAGACCTCTGGGACCCATGCAGGAAGCTTAAAAAGAAAAGAGGACAGGAGCCGTGTACTGTCATGTCGGTCTTTCTCCACATCCCTAAACTCACTTAGGGCCCCTCCATCACAGGCTAGCTCTAGCTCCTGGGAGTTCCCAGGAGGACAGGCACCACACACTGGGAAGCCTAGACTCCTGTCTTGCACATATTGGGTGCCTCATCTCACAGCTCTGGGGACTCTGTTTCACTCATGTGCCTATCTCTAAAGTCTGCTCACTTCCAGCCTTTTGTGCCTTTTCACTCGTTACTATTTATAGACAACTTCATTCTATGAGAAAGTGCTGTATTTCAGGGCTGGGCTAGGTCACGCAAGTGCTTTCTTGGAAAGCATGAGGCTCTGAGTTTCACACCACAAAACCCACATGAAAAAAACAAGTATGGGGGAGGGGTGCGTAGTTGTGATCCCAGCCCTGGGGAGGAAGACACAGGAGGCTGGTCAATGGTTCAGTGGCCAGCCAGTTTATTAGGGTCAGTCGGAAAGACAGGTTAAGAACAACTAAGAAAGACACTTAGTATCAACCTCTAGCCTTTGCATGTCTGTGAGCACCCGGGTGCTCATACACAAGTACAGATTTAAAAAGGAAAAAAAAAAAAAAACACAAAGAGAGCAGGTTTTTAGCCATTAATCAGTATTAATGTGGCTTGCTCCTGCCCAGGTGGTAAGAGTAGATTTGTTCTGGTGGCTGCACCAACTGTGAGCTTCTCTTCAAGTGGTACACAGTTTCCTCAGCAGGCATGCAGGGCACTGCGCCCTGGTTCCTTCCACCCACTCCTGTACTATGTGTGACTGGTGAAGAAATGGCTGGGCTCTCATGTTGAGAAATCGCTGTCGGCTTTTGCAGCCACGCTACAGTGGAGGACTTTACTATCAGCACCTCCAGAGAAGCAGTCTGTTTTTATAGAAATCTATATTTGGTTAAGATGCACATAGAAAATATTTGTCCGCTGTGTTTCAGTTGTTCATTTACCATGCATCCTGAAGGTCCCCAGGCAGTGAACCACAGCGACGACCCAGAAAGCCATTGACTTTGAGGTCAAGTGGGTGTTCAACTCCCAGACAAGAGGGCTCATTTTTGAAATATATATTTGCTACGGCAGAGATTTATAGTTTTTGTCTTGCACCTCAGCTTATAGCACAGAATGAGAAGGAGGTTGTTTAGCAAATTACAGGCCATTTAGAACCTGTGCCCCATTTGGGGGTGTCTTTGGCCTCCACATGGTAGATAGACCATCTTGGGGAGAAAGCTTTTTCCTAGGCTCCATCAACTTCCCAGGCAAGGATGGGACATCCAACCATCTGTCTTCATGGATGGAAGCAGCCATCTGTGGCGTTTGTATCAATTTGAAGCCATGGTCTGTGCCCTTCTCTGAAAACAAACCCTGGGAGGTTTTCCATCTTCACCTCAATGGCATTTCTCAATAAGAAAGAAGGCAATAAGACCAATTCGTCTGAAGAGAGGTTGCCAAGCTTAGGGGTCACTATAGGCATTATAGGCAAGTTGAACAGGGTTAGAGAACATAGGACATGGAGTTGGCCCTCCAGCATGAAGGCCTTGAGTTCTTAACTAGTGCATCTCATTTATGGGGGTGTACAGCTGGCATATCTCACCTCATTGATGGGGGTGTGCAGAGGCATATCTCACAGACGGAAGCCGGAGTGCGTGCCTTTACTTCATGGCAAACCATATTCTATTCCCATTGCAGTCCACACTCTCCTCTTTCCTTTGGCAATTTTGGTAATGAGTGGTGATTGCCATTTCTGTAGCCACAGTTCTTCAGACCATAAGGACCTTTGAGCTACTGACCTAGTGCCTGCCTCAAGGCCACTCCAGAAAAGAATGTGTGTTATGTTCAGGATGCATTTGTAAACTTGGAAAAGATAAAAGAGAGTAACTTGGGGAAGGGGACAGAGAGAAGAGAAAAGAGAGATGTCGTTGCTTTACATATTGGAGAACCAATGGAACAAAGAGGAGAAATGGAGATGAGAAAGGAGGAGAATTGGGAAATGGAGACAGAGGGAAAAGGGAGAGTATATGGACCATGAAAGACAGAATCAAATATGGGCAGGTGGTTGTCAAGGAGATGAACTGGAGGGAGACTGTTTTTATTATGGGCGGCTCACCCAGCAGATGTGCATTAAGATGAAGTACCACAAAGGCAAGAAAGACAGAGAGGAGAGCTGGAGCCCATCTAGAGCCCACTGATGGCCAACCTCACTCTGTGTGTGTATACGTTATTACCCTCCAGCTAGAGTGAGCAACACAACTTCCCAAAGGCTTATGGATTTCAGATCATGGAGCCCACATTGCCGAAGCCTGATTTAGTGAGTCTAGGTTAGACCTAAAGATCCCCTAAGTGTGTGGGGCTATGTGTATTGGCCAGGGGACAAGCTTAGATGGCTTTCTTCAGGAATCATCCACTTCATTTTTTTTTAGGACTAGCCTACACCTCAATGAATAGGATAAGCCATCTGAACATCAAGGCCCCGAGATTGCCCATCTCCACAGCCTCAGCCCTGTGATTAGAGGTGCAGTCCTCCATCTTGAGATTTTTACATGGGGACTAACTAGAGACTGAATTCAGATCCTATGCTTTTAAAGCAAGGGCTTATATGTTTTTCTTTGGGTTTTCCTTCTTATTTAGCTTCTCTAAGAACCCGAATTATAGGCTCAATGTCCTTTATTTATGGCTAGAAACCAAATATGAGTGAGTACATCCCATGTTCCTCTTTTTGGGTCTGGCTTACCTCACTCAGGATAGTGTTTTCTATTTCCATCCATTTGCCTGCAAACTTCAAGAAGTCCTTGTTTTTTACTGCTGAGTAGTACTCTAATATGTATATATTCCATACTTTCTTCATCCATTCTTCAACTGAAGGGCATCTAGGTTGTTTCCAGGTTCTGACTATTACAAACAATGCTGCTATGAACATAGTAGAGCATATACTTTTGTTGTATGATAAGGCCTCTCTTGGGTATATTCCCAAGAGTGGTATTGCTGGGTACATGGGTAGGTTGGTCCCGAATTTCCTGAGAAACCTCCACACTGCTTTCCAAAGTGGTTGCACAAGTTTGCATTCCCACCAGCAATGGATGAGTGTACCTGAATCAGGCGATGAAAGGAGACAGAGACAGAGACCCACATTGGAGCACCGGACTGAATTCTCAAGGTCCAAAGCAGGAGCAGAAGGAAAGAGAGCACGAGCAAGGAACTCAGGACCGCGAGGGATACACCCACACACTGAGACAATGGGGATGTTCTATCGGGAACTCACCAAGGCCAGCTGGCCTGGGTCTGAAAAAGCCTGGGTTAAAACCGGTCTCGCTGAACATAGCGGACAATGAGGACTACTGAGACCTCAAGAACAATGGCAATGGGTTTTTGATCCTACTGCACGTATTGGCTTTGTGGGAGCCTAGGCAGTTTGGATGCTCACCTTACTAGACCTGGAAGGAGGCGGGTGGTCCTTGGACTTCCCACAGGGCAGGGAACCCTGATTGCTCTTTGGGCTGACGAGGGAGGGGGACTTGATTGGGGGAGGGGGAGGGAAAGGGGAGGCGGCTGTGGGGAAGAGACAGAAATCTTTAATAAATAAATAAATTAAAAAAAAATAAAGCAAGGGTTTTACCAACAGAGCCATAGAGTTGGTACCCGACCCCAGGAATCTGCATTTTTAAAAAGTTCCATGTGGCGATACTATTTCTCTCACCCTTGTGTGGGAACCATTGTCTCAGAAGTTGGAGACTAACCCAAGGTGGGCTTCTTGGGTCAGGCAAGGTCAGGGAGTGAGAACAATGTCTCCAATAGCGTGCGGAAGCAGATTGGCAAGCACTACCATATAAACTGGAAAAGCGCTAAAACCCTTTATGGGGTTTGTTTGTCTCTCTCTCTGGCTCTTCATTCAACTAACCATATGCTTACTTTCCATCGGCAATTGCGATTTAACTGTCAGCGGAGAGCAGATGTTCCTTCGCCCTACTATATGCAAGTTAATTTATAGCACACAGAGCCTGGCAGAGGGTTCTCACCATGCTGGGTTCCCACTGCCTCACTCCTTTCTGCAGCCCTGCTGAGCCTGGCCAGACTCAGAAGGTAAGTGACCATTTCACTCCCCAATTCTGAGCGGTACTAAGTCTTGCCTGGCCTAGGTTGCTCTCCTCTAGGCCAGCTCTTACTCTCCTTTAACTGCGTGTGTGTGTGCATGCATGTGTGTTGCTATAATAAAACATTCTGACAAAAATCAACTCAGAGGAAGAAAAGGTTTATTTAGCTTATAATTCCAGTCCCCAGCACTGAGTGAAGTCAGGAACTCAAGAAAGAACTTAAAGCAGAAACCATGAAGGAATATTTTGTTAATTTATTCATAGGCTTATCATTAGCTAGATTTTGATTATAACACAGGATGACCTAAAGAGGGAATAGTACCTCTCAAAGTGGACTGGGTGATACTTTATTAGTTAATGGTCAAAACAGTTCTCCAAAGGTCAATTTCATAGATAAAGCTTTAGTTGAGACTTCTGTGTCAAGTTGAAATTTCTGTCCTTCCTACCAAAAAAAAATCTGGTTGTTCCTGTTTGTGGGAAAGTTGAATAGACCTGGCTTTGGCTGCCTTAAGGTTCCCCTTTGACCTTTCTAGTGGTTCTGAGCTACCTAGGTTGAGGTGGTATTGTCTTCTTAGCATCAATGCCTAGGACAATGTCCATAATAGAACACTGTCAATCAAGAGGTGTCTGCTGCATGAATAAGGACACTCAGAGACTATAAATATGAATAAATACAAACAAACAAACCAGAGCTAATGAAATGTTTAGTCCTTGTGCACTGTAACCAGAGTTAAATTAGAAAGTAGAAGTGAGTAGCAAAGGGGCAAAATGACCACGATAATTACAGAAATCTCATCACCCTCAGCCTGCCACTGCACCCACGAGGTTCCTATAGCTCAGGAAAGTGGACCTCTGACATAGATAGGAAAAGAGCTCTTTGGGATTTGTTAAAATCACACAAACCACCCTTCAGGGGATAGATATAAATTTCTAGATTGTCTCTGCTCAGTCAGTACTAGCCAATAACAGTTCTCAGTGTATTTGTGCATGGTTGTCTGAATGCAATTCATGTGCACTTGCATGTGGAGCCGGAAGACAACCTTGGGTATTATTCTCAGGCACCAGACTTTTGGTTTAAGCTAAGGTCTCTAACCGGCCAACGGGTTCCAGGGATTCGCTTATCTCAGCTTCCTTAGTGCTGGTATTATAAATGATGCCCCTAAACCTGGCTTAATCACAACTTCTGTGTAAGTACTAATATAAGATAGATGGACAGATAAATAGGTAGACAGACAAGTGAGAAATCAAAAATAGCTGATAGCTAGCTAGATGGCAGATAACAGATGAGTGGAAGACTGCTGGGCAGGTGGAAAGATAGCTGATATATGATGGATGGGTGATTGGAAAGACAGAGGAGTGATAAATGAGAGATAGGTAAGAGATGAATAGATGCTTGATAGATAGATAGGTAGGTAGATAGATAGATAATAGGCCACTGTTAGAGAAATGGATGGTCAGAAGAACTTACTGATAGATAGATGATAGATAGCTGGCTGGCTATCTATCTGATTGACAGATAGATAATGTATGATAGATATATAGATGACAGATACATGTATACACAGATAAATGACCACGTTAGATAGGCTGATGACAGATGAATGGATAAGAACTGGACAGATGAATAGAATAAATGACAGATGGATACATGGGCAGATGGATAGAGTCCTTGTAGGCCAGATCGCCACATTGTATCCGGAACACTCTTGGTTTTTTGAGATTGGAGTTCCGTGTTCCTTTGGGTGGGAATCATGCACCTAAGAATTCCAATGACTGCATCTTTGAGGGGGACTGAGTTTTAACTTGGACGGTGGCCTGCTGTGTTGATGTCTATTTCGCCTCCTCCCATGCTGACAACTCAGCACTTGAGCCTAAAACTGGACTCTCCCCCACAAAGTACAGCAGCACAGAGGCCTCCAGTGGCAGTCAAAAATAGGGTGGCTCAATGCTATAAGCATGGGACAAGAGGCCTTGTGCTCTGAACCTTGGAGATCTTGAGACAATCACTGGCCTAGTGTCCTCATTTGCGACAGGATATGGCCTCTTCTGAGACTTTGAGACGACCACAGTGATATAGTTGATAATGACCTTTACCTTAATGGTCAGAGAGGAGCAAGGAGAGCATAGTCCTGGAAGTCAATGCCACCACGTCCAGGGCTGCAGAAACAAATGAATCTGTGGAAACTAAAGCAAGCCATCTGTCCCCCAATGCTGTGGAGATGCCACCATCTCCTCGGTGCTGGGATTACAAATGCCTGCCCCCATACTCAGGGTGTGGAGTTAGCCGTGTGTACTGCTCCTGTTTTCAGGGGAGAGTTTCTTTAATCTTTGTGTATGCATCCTTGTCGTAGATTCAGCTGTTAGTTTGACACAAACTTAGAGACACCCCAACTGAAGAATTGCCTCCCTCAGATTGGCCTGTTGGCATGTCCGTGGAACATTTTATTGATTGCTAATTGATATAAGAGGGCCCAGCCCACTGTGGGTGGTACCATAGTGAGGCAGGTAGGCCGATGAACCAGCCTGCCTCCATTTTAGGCTTGAAAGTCATCTTATAGCAAAGACAAACAAGGTTCATTCCTGTTTGTGATTAGATCTGATTCTCTAGGTTTGGGCTATGCCCCATCTGTAACCTTAACTATAAATGGTTCTGTTCTTCCTGTTCCAGGAAATGGCAACCATGCCTTTCATTCAAAAAGTTGTAATAGCCATCTTGCAGCCTACCTTTGCTTCAAAAGGTTGTTATGGCCTCCTTGTTACGACAACCTTGCAATCACGTCTTTGTTTCAGGAGGTCATTATGACTAACTTGTTATGCTTACGTTCCACTCCTGGAACTCCGCCTACTTTGTCTGCCAACCTCCATTTGGAAACCCCCATCTCTGAGCTACAAAAACCTCATCTTCCTCACATCCCATGATGATCTCTGAGCCCTGCCTTAGAGGGAGGCAGCCTACACACATAAATAAGGAAGCTTGCTTTAATTAATTGCTTGCTTTAATTTTACCATGATGATTTGGGTCGGTGGTCTTTTTCCTCCCATCTTAGGTCTTACAGGGGCCTGGGTTATATAAGAAAGATTTCTGAACATTCGCCTGGGAGCAAATCCGGAAACAGCATTCCTCCATGGTTTCTGCTTTAAGTTCCTGCCTTGGCTTCCTTTGATGACAGACTCTAACCTTTTAGATGAAATAACCTCTTTCTTCCCTAAGTTGCTTTTGATCGTGTTTATCACAGCAACACAGACACCAAGCTAGGCCAATGCTCACGTGTGCCAGTGTGGCTGTGCAAACGCCAGGAAGCACACTGCGTGTGGAGGTTAGAGGACAGCCTCGGATGCCTGGGTCCTTGCTTTCCACCTTGTTTTCGAGATGGATTCTTTAGTTCACTGCTGCATACAGCAAGCTACCTGGCCTGGGAGGTCCCAGGGGTTCACCTATCTCCACCTCCTGCGGCACACATTATGGCATCTTGCTTTATGTGGGTTCTGGAGAGCAACCCCAGTTCCCACACTCGTGTGGCAAGCCCTTTACCCACTGAGCCATTTCTGCAGCCCTGCACCTGTTTTGAAAACATTATTCTTCCAAGGATGTGTGTGTGCGTTATTGCCTAATGGCTCTTGTCACTTTACAGTTGTGATGGAGGAGCCAAAGCAGACGGCTTTATGTGGAGAAGCAGATAAGATATGAAGGCATTTCTGAGTTCACAGTGCAGTGCTGTCTGGGGTATAATACCGACCTATCAATAATCCAGTTAAGACAGTTTACCTGCTCTACGTGAGAGGGCTCAGTTCGCCAATCTTCATTCAAGTTCACACTCACACTGTTTAAATGTGGGCTCCATGATGCAGCACACAGACCAAAGCATTATAGATTTCTCTCCCCAAATGTAATACACAAGTCTAAATTGATTGCAGCCAAACATAAATTTAGTCAAATCTTTAATGCACTCCATTAAGCCATGAATAAGACTTTAAAGCATTGTGTTAGCTATAGAGAAGTTGGGACTGGAGTTGAGCCAATCGCAGACAGCTGAAAGAGAATGTTACTTCTGGACGTGGTAGGTATGATATTTGTCTCCAACAGTGTATCATGGAAAAGGACAAATATTTTTTTCAATGTAAAAGTGAACAATTAGCTGTCATTGTGAAATGACAAATTTTGCACAAAGGGGATGGTTGGCTTCCTGTTCTAGAAAGGCTAACTCAACTCTCACACTGCCTGTGGGTATGTCTCAGACTGCCATTGGTGTCCCCTCATATATCCAGCACTCCATTTTCATAGAACAAAATCATCTTTCTAAATACAGAGTGGCAAACGTTTTCCTCACGTCCGGTTGAGGCGGAGGAAGGATATGCCAAGAGCTCCACCAGGTAGTTGGCATGATTTGTGTGTTCCTGAGAGTCAGAGCTTGGGAAGAGACATGCAGAAGACATTTTTGCACTTTCAGAACAATGCAGATTTTGAATAATTTGTCCAGCACTTTTACAGAAGGGTTTCTAGTGTGGGGCTGGCCAAAAGTCAGGGATACACCTTCAGAAATCCAATTCAGATTCAGCAATGCTTGGTGATGTCGCAAATGCAGGCTGTGTACATGTCTGGGGACAGGGCACTTGGGGGAGTTAGCGTGGGGCAGGGGTGAGTGAAGAATTAAAACATCTCACTGACGATATTTTCACAATGATTACATATTTCACTTGCATGAGAGCTACACGTGTGTGGTGTTAGGCAGCATTGTAAAAATTATTACCGATTGTTGTCATCATTTTTATTTTTAGTGTGATTGCAAACATTTAAAGGTCTGGCTGTTCTTTCCGTGGGTAGAGTGAGATCATATAAGGGGCCACAGTTAATGACGACTTTTTTGCCTCATTTTTCTTCCATTTTCATGTCTCTCTCTTTGTGTGGTATGTGCATGTACATGCATGCGTGTTTGCATATGTATGTTGACACCTGTGTGTGCAAGTGGAGGCCTTGCACATACACATGCATCATTGTTGACGTCATGTTGTTGATCCTTGCTAATTAGCTCTTCCACCTTATTCACAGAGGTAAGGCCTCTCAGTCAAGCCCAGAGCTTACCAATCTGGCTAGTTTTACTAGCCATGTTGCTCTGGGAATCCCTAGTCTCCACATTCCACGGCTGGCATCACAGGTGGGCTTGTCATGCCACATGGGGACCAGAGACCTGAACTCTTGGGAGGCAGGCACTTTCACAGCTAAGTCATCTCTATAGCCATCTTGCCTGTGTTTCCTTACCAAACTGAAAACAGGAGAAATTGATAGTGCTGCATCTTGAGAGGAAAAGGGATTCTGCATCACAGGTTTGGGAGACGGGTAGGCCTCTCATTTGTTAAGTGAAGGTCCTCTCTGGGTTGTTGGAGACAGAAACCCATGTGGGGGGTAAGTGCCCAGCACCGAAACTGGAGTAGAGAAAGCTAATTTCCAACTCCTGGTTATGTGTCTAGGCCTGCTTGTGAGTACCAATTAGAACCCACCCATTTCTATTCACACCCTGTCTCTCTTCTTCCAGGTCTGAACTCAATGACCTGCCGACCTACTTCTACAGCCAGAAAGCCTAGCTTCCTTATGGGCTCCTTATCAGTGAGGAATTTGAGCTTTTCTCCCATTTGCTGCCACTCACTCAGATGCACCCACCTGCCATGTGCTATCTCATTTCAATTTCACAGCCAGGATGTCATCTTGGCTGAGACTACAAAGCAAGCTCCGGGCCACAATCTGGTCCCTTTTCTCCTACCTGGAGACTGGGTTTCCTCCCCCTGCTCTTCCTCTTTCTTCTCTTCTTCCATTCCTTCTTTTTTTGAAACTAAAATCTCTTTCTTTCAATGGGATGCAGGATGACTGGGGCTGAGCGGGTGCACGCAGGAAGCTAATGGAAGGATGTGTAAGCGGGTGATGAAGACAGCAGAAGATGGTGCAATGCAGGACATTCAGGACCCTTCTTATCCTCCTCCCCCACCTCTGCCCTTCTTCCCCAGATCTCTCCCCTCCATCCTAATGTCCCTCCTCTTCCTCAAAAACCTGCCTTCTCTCATCACTTTTGTTGGTTGCCTCTCAAAGCTCTTCCATGTTCAGCCTGTGGGAGGTACAAGGAGCTTCTAGTCTTTTTCCAGACTTTCAGAGAGCAGCCTCCCACAGGGTCGCACACCCTGCACAGAAAGCTGTGCACTCGATTGACATATTCTAACAAATACGTCCTCATACGATGGCTGGACTTGCTCTGCAAAAATCAGTAACGGGGGGGGGGGACCGTGAAGCTTAGTGAAAATGTATCCATTCAGGCATCTGTTCTCCCTCATAATCAATACTGAGCCAGTCACTCGGAACTATCAAACTTCAGAGCAAGTCCGGTACTGGTGGCTGGGAGCCCCTTAAAGTCCCAGGTTCCTGTGCAGGTGTTTTTTTTTTTATATTTTTTTAATTCAGAAAGTGTCTATTTTTGTTGTTTTTATCCAGCAGTGGGAACAAGGTGATTTGGAATCAGCTCTGGACTTGAGATCGTATTTATTTATTTATTTAGCCTTTTCATCAGATCAATATGTTGCGCTGCCTGTTTTATTCTTAGATTTACTGACTGTTCTCCGAGAAACAAATTCAAAGCAAAGAAACAAGCAGATTGGTTTTTATCTCAAAGCCCTGGCTGAGGCTCGACAGAAGGAATCCTTGGAAATTCACAAAGGAGCTGAGTTTCCCAGGCTCTCCCTGCTGACAGATGGCTTTGTTTGAAGCGTCTGTCTTTGGGAGAAGCTGAGTTATGTACCCTCAAGGGCTCCTCCCCCACCAGTCAAAGGATACTCGGGCTAACCCTGCATTCATGAACATGTGTGCTAGCCCTGGGCCATTAACTAAAGAACTATGAACCTTCTACTCTGGGCAAGAAACAGTGGCTACCAATTGTTACTTCTCTGAATTTCCTAGAGAATTGGGGTCAGAGTGGGAAGAACTACTTGTAAAATGCAAAATTAAAAAAATTTGCATAGGACCCCAGGTGCTGAGGTGACCAGAAGGTGTCAGATCCCCCTGCAAATAGAGTGGTGGACCATTGCTCTCTGCCTGATCAGAAACAGAACTTAGGTCTTAACTGTTGAGCCACCTCTCCAGTTCCATCAAATTCTGCTTTAAGATATCCGCCCCTCTCCTGGGAACTTTTGTTCTGGGTGCTCAGCTTCTTGAGAAAGCCCTAAAGATTCCCAGGCTTATTTTTCTTGTCCCCCCGCCCCGGTGTAGTCTCATCATCTTGTAGTTCCAGGTGGCTCTGAAATGAAAACGTGGGGCATTCAAATGAGTGTCTGGAAGGGGGTGGGCTGGCTGGTACCTTCCTCTTCCGTAGGACTTGATCATTCCTGGCTATCCACAATGCAGCTTGGTGCCACAAAGGCCGAGGGTCTGTACACAAAATGAGCTTCAGAGATTTGGGTGTTTGGGGATAATTTGTTTTCCCATGCGAAGGTAGAAGGGGCATTGCTTCTGAAAATGCTTTAAAATTACCAGAGATGAAAGCATCATGGATAGAGGTACATATATCTTTTGAGACATACCTATATGTGTGTTATTTAATCTACACATATACATATATGTGTATATATGTGTCTTGTTTTGCAATTTCAGTTTGTTAGCACTGTGGAGGTGGATGTGATTATGTAACTAGAATGCAAGAGTGGGGACATTCAGATGAATGTCCAGATAGCCAGTGCCTCATGCACAAGGAGGGGACCTGAGTGGTACTTCTGTATAATAATCTGTCCTTGATTTTGCTTCTCCTGAACTTGGATTCTAAATCATTGTCATAAAATATATTTGTTGAACCAAGGAGAAACAACTTCCATTTGACTTAAAAATGTCACTGGGTCTTCTTAGTCCTGTCATTGTTTACAAAACAAATACCATTTCATCTAATATGGCTATAGCTTATGGTCCTATCTAGAAACAAAAAGACAAAACCAGATTTATGGCCAACATGAGATATTTTCTGGATACACGCGCAACAATGAAAACATTTTGAAAATTAACGGGCACCCACAGGTATAAATACACTGTTGAAAGCATTTAACGCTCTTTAACATAGCCAAGTCCCCTGAGCTTGAAGCAGCATTAAATTCTCCTTTGCCAGTAGCAAAAAGAAGCCGTCAAGCACAGCAGTGAAAAATTGGTACCGTTTCCTGGCCAGTAAGCAACAGAACCAAGGGCTTGAATATTTTATGGGTTTTTATTTATTTATTTTTGTTCTCATGCTGTTTTTCTCCCCCATTTCTTTTTCTCTCCTGTTCTTGCCTGCCCAGGACTGATCGTGGTGACGCTCGCTGTGTGTTGGATGCCAAATCAGGTTCGGCGGATCATGGCTGCAGCAAAACCCAAACATGACTGGACCAAGTCGTACTTCAAGGCATACATGATCCTTCTCCCCTTCTCCGACACGTTCTTCTACCTCAGCTCTGTCGTCAACCCTCTCCTGTACAACGTGTCCTCTCAGCAGTTCCGTAAGGTGTTTTGGCAGGTCCTCTGCTGCCGGCTGACTCTGCAGCACGCCAACCATGAGAAACGCCTGCGTGCCCACTTCAGCTCCACCAAAGACAGCACCCGCACAGCCCGCAGCCCCCTCATCTTCCTAGCCTCCCGTCGGAACTCTTCCACCAGGAGAACAAACAAGGTGTTTCTGAGCACTTTTCAGACCGATGCCAGGCCTGGAGAAGCTAAGCCCCAGCTCTTGAGTCCTGAGTCATCACAGACAGCTGATTCCACCACAGAAAATGGTTTCCAGGAGCAGGGAGTGTGAGCGTCAAGTTCAGAAGCCTTGAGCAGAAACTGACTCTTCCCTATCACAAAAGCAAAGTTACCTTCACGCAGCAGTCACCGAATAGACTGTGACTCCATTAGGGACAGAATGGAAGCTCCAGGCTTTGGGAAGGGCAGATGCATATCTCAATGACTTCTAAGGGCTGATTCTTCCAGGATGGCCTTGGCCGTGGTTACACGGACTGGGATGGGAAGAGCTGGGCTTTCTGCTCCATGTGTTTTCTTCAACTACCCATGGAAATCGACTGAACTGGTTCAGAGCTTACAAAGTATTTGTGCATGGCAATCTTGCATTAGTTGAAGGGAACAAAAAGACCTTTTTGTCTACCCAGAATAGAAGGACACCCAGCAGAGACTCAGGGAGGTGAGAGAGTGCAGGCCTGACAGATGATGCAGCAGGGGTTGGCATCTCCTTTAGCTTCAGCAGTGTGCCAAGCAGAGGGCTAAGTTGAAGAGCAGGGCAGTGGTGAGAAGCCCTGGCCTCATGGCCGAGGCAGAACTGCCTCTTTTCTTGGGCCTCGGCCCATTGCAAAGAGGGGTGTTGCAGCAGCTGATACACACGGAGTTCAGTTTCCCAGGGGAACAGAAGGACTGGTACCCAGCCGAGGCGATGAGACAGGCTGCTGACGACGCGCACGACTTCCGGTACATGATCCCTGCAACACAGGCCCCGAAAGGTGGGGTTAGCATGTGAGGCCTGCAGTCTAGCCATTGCTGTGAGCCCAAATCTGAGTGTATAGCTTTCCCTAACTCCTCCCACAGAAAGGGTTCTTGTCCCCTGAGCTAGGAGATGGCTCGGGCTATGAGAACTCCCAGATTCGCTGCAGCCTGGGAGTTCTTTTGGGCGATTGCATGGAGGTCACACAGAACCTGTGGGGAATGTGACAGACACTGCTTCTGACAAATTGTTCTGACAGCTATTTTAGTTGCTATATCCACGAATAAAGAGCTATTAAAATCAAAGTCTCCTCCCTTCTGAGTGTGTGTGTGTGTGCACGCACGATGTATTTGCATTTGTGCATGCAGTATCTTCGGACTCCAGAAAAGAGCATTGGATTTCCCTGAAGCTGGAGTTGCAGGTGGTTATGAGCTGCTATGGAGGCGTTGGGAGCTAAATCCAAGACTTCTGTAAGAGCATTACATCTCTTAACCATCCTTCCTGCCCCTGCACACGTCCTTGCTATGTGGGTTCTGAGGATCAAACTCAGAGGTCCTCATCCTTGCATGGCAAGTGCTTTACTGACTGAGCCAGCTTCCCAATGACAAGGTGTATTTGTTAAATCAAGTCCTACATTATACTAGACAAAAGGGTACTTCTTTCCTTTGTTGTTCAAACCATCTGTCTCATACTAGGACCACATACCGCATATCCAGCTGTTGTCTCTGTTATTACCTAGTAAGTGGCCATAAAGATGGCTCCCAACCAAGAGTTCATTAAATCCCAGAATTCTCTGAATATAAAGAAAATCCCAAAGAGAGTCATCCTGGTCCATATTTTAGGGACCCCAATTTTAGGGGTACACTAAGTTTAAATAGCAGGTAGAGGCACTAACAGTGTACTCAGGATAGCCTCGTTCTCCAGGAAGCAGCTTGCCTACAGGATAAGCTGACATCAAAGAGCTGGTTGTTGGCGACAGATATGGTGGGAACAGAAAGTTTCCTGAGGGGCTGGGAGGTGGCTCAGTGGGCAAAGTGCTGGCCATGCATTCACAAGGACCTGAGTTAAGGTTCCCCAGAACACATGTCAAAAGCCAGGGGTGGTAACACAGGCCTATGATACCAGTGCTGGGAGACAGAAACAGGAGGACCCCTGAAACTTACCGCCCAACTGGCCTAACCTAATCCAGGTTCAGAGAAAGCTCCTGACTCAAAGGTTAATATGGAGAAGTAGTTGAGGAAGACATTTGATACTACCTTCCTCTTCCCCACACATGTGCATACAACACACATATGTCCGCGCACATGTACATGTGTACTCACCACACATACAAAGGAGCTTTCTGAAAATACCATAGAACTCATCTTGTTTGTTTTCGGATTTTTTTTTATGTGTGTGTGATTTTTCGGGACAGGGATTCTCTGTAACTTTTGGAGCCTGTCCTGGAACTAGCTCTTGTTGACCAGGCTGGTCTCGAACTCACAAAGATCCGCCTGCCTCTGCCTCCTGAGTGCTGGGATTAAAGGTGTGGACCACCACTGCCCGGCTGCCTATGGAACTCATCTTAAGGAGTACAGGACAGGTGTCTTGTCCAATTAGACAGGAGCTGTCAAAGTAGGGCATCCCTGATAATCATGTGATTTCTTTTTAAAAGCTGAGGATTCACTACAGTTAAACAATCATAATAATAATGATAACAATGCTAGGGATATATTACCGCTGATAGAATCCTAAGAGCCATGATGCCCTGTGTCCCACCCCAGCACTGAATACATTGGTTGTAGTGGTGCATACTTGTAACCCTAGCACTTAGGAGGTAGAGGCATGGGGACCCGAAGTTCAAGTCATCCTCAGCTATATTGTGATTTAGATACCACCAGGGGCTACAGAAGACCTGGATCTTGGGGGAGAATTGAAAGGGGGGAGAGGCAGGGAGGGGAACAGAGAAAAATGTAGAGCTAATAAAAATGAATTTAAAAAGACCCTGTCTCAAAGCAGTAACAATTTTAACAGCTAAATCATGAGCTTCCAGGATGCCAGACACTGTACAGATGGCTACTATGTGCCAGCTCATTTAGTTCTGTTCCTAAAGTTAGGATATAGTGTGCCCTGGAAAGTCCTGTGTACCTGTGTAGAAAAAGCTTTGTCCCCAGCACAGTGCTGCTGGGAGGTGGGGTTCAGGGGGAACGTCTCAGGTCACAGTATGGATGTTCTAAAAGGGGACAGTGGCGTTATAGTTTCTCTCTCTCTCTCTCTCTCTCTCTCTCTCTCTCTCTCTCTCTCTCTTTCTCTCTTCTCCCCTGGCTATGGAATGAGAGGCCCTACTTCTTCACATGCATCTACTATAATATGCTGCATCGCCCTAGGTCTCTGACCGTGGATTGAGCTCCCAGCTCCTATGCCTGCCCCCGCCCCCCGCCCCGTGTGTGTGTGTGTGTGTGTGTGTGTGTGTGTGTGTGTGTTTATAATGTGGAGGTCAGAGAACAACCACAGATGTTGTTTCTCTGGAAACACCCATCTTTAAGACAAGGTCTCTACATGGTCTGGAACTCTCCAATTATGTTGAACTGGCTGGTCAGTGAGGCCAAAGGAGTCTAAGCATGTAAACTGTGTATTCTGGGTATCAAATTCAGGCCTGTGTGCTTTCATAAAATGTGCACTTTGCTGACTGAGAGATCTCCACAGTCCCTTCAAAACTAAACCAATACAAGCCTTTCTTCTTCCTACATGGATTATTTTAAGCATTTTGCTACAGTGATAAAAACCTGACTAGCCTGGTTGAAAGTACTAGGGGGACCCATAACTTTCCTAATGTATAGATCCAGAGCC
Source organism: Neodon shergylaensis (assembly GCA_025134845.1). Lineage (NCBI taxonomy): Eukaryota > Metazoa > Chordata > Mammalia > Rodentia > Cricetidae > Neodon > Neodon shergylaensis. The sequence goes on from JABTXL010021306.1 coordinate 13,625,407, forward strand.
TGAGGACTAAGACTTAGTAACTTGCCTAGGTCCCATCATCAGACTCTCTCCTGGCATCCACAATAGGGCATATTGTGTGGCAATGTGGATGTCCTTCTGTGTATGTGTTGCTTTTATTGTTTAATGAATAAAGCTGCTTTGGCCTATAACAGGGCAGAATATAGCCAGGCTGGAAGAGATAGAGGGATAGAGTAGGTGGAGTCAAGGAGAAAGACACCATATAGCAGCCAAAAGAGAAAGATGCCATGTAGTTGCTGAAGGAGGCAGACACCATGTAGCTGCCCAAGAAGCAAGAGGTAACAAACCATGAGCCTTGTGGTAAAATATAAAATAATAAAAATGGGTTAGTTTAAGATATAAGAACTATCTAGAAATACACCTGAGCTATTAGCCCAACAATGTTATAATTAATATAGTTTCTCTGTGGTTATTAGGGTCTGGGTAGCCAGGAATGAGAGAGCAGCCTCCTTCTACAAATTGGTGCACCAATGTGGGGCAACTACACATAAAAACTGAGAGAGCTTGGGAAGGAATTCTAGACACAGAACAACAGAGTTAAGCATGGCTTCTTAGTAGCTGCATTTTTTTTTAGATAGGCTCTGTTTGCTGACAGCGAGCAGAGAGGCATGGCTCCATTAACAGAAGGCTTTCTGACTCAGCATTAGCAGCAAAAACAGCATGGCTTCTTTGAGAGATGGCTCCCTGGTTCATACTGGCAGCACTTAAATAGGGTCAGTGAGCAGCATGTTACAAATCGTTTAATGGCAAAATAGACTCACTGCGCCCCTGGAGCTGGGGTGGCAAACATGACTCACAAAGAGAATAAACATGGCTCACAGAGTCAGTGAACATGCCTTCACCATGTTGGACTGGGCGGAGGAAACAGGCAAGGCCACTGAGTTGGTCCAAGCTATACTTGTTTAACATTTAAAAAAAAAACAAAAACAGAATGTTTCTGGTCAAAAAAGATTACAGATAGGCAATAAAGGTAGATCAGATAAAAAAGATCTCTAAATGGGTCACAGTGTTGGATAAATGTAGGGAGGCTTGGGAGAGAGTAGAAAAAAAGTATAGACAACTATAAAAAGAAATAGGTTTAAAAATAAAACAAAGTCTTTAAAGAAACAGTAAAAGTAATATAAAATAATACAGACAGTCATAAATTAAAGGTGTAAAGAAAAATAAGTCATGTAAATATTACATATACACAGAGAGTCTGGATTATGTATATTATTGTGTTTTCTTTGAATTTTTTGACTGCAGAGAGACATTTGATTCCAGGGTCTGCTAAGTCAAACCAACATAAAGGTATCTTGACTTCAAAATTTGGGTATAAGGATATGTTGCTTTGGAAGAGGTTCTGCTTTTGTTTCCATAGAAGATGAGAATCTGTGAATTCCTTCCAAACTAATGTGGTTTAATGGAACAAGACCCTCCTGAAAGGTCTCTGTAAACCCTAAAAATACTTTGCCTAACAAACAGCAGGAAGCAGTTTGAACAAAACTATGCCCAAGTTCCCAAAATGATTATTTATAAGTATTTGCTTTCATTTAAATGGGGGATATGATATAGAAACAGTTTACCTTGGTATGGATGTTGGTTTATTGATACAAATTTAAGGTTGATTTTGTTACATCATGTATATGTATTTCTGCTCTTGCTTAAGGTATTGTGTTTGTGATGTTCTTTTAAAAATGTAAAGTATAATTTAAAAATACAGGTAGATAGTCACTTATAATAATCAAATTTGTAGTCATGCTATTTAGATTTCCTAGACATTCAGAGATATATTTCAGTTAGTTAGATAATCTTCAACCTTCCAAAGACCTACAGAATATGGCATTTAAAATGTTTTAAAAACTTAGTCTTTTTCCAACAGTGAGACATGTCTGCTTCTGGCAGCACCAATTACTTCAAGAGGATGATGGGCATCAAAGAGGCTCCTTATGGAGTTTGCTAGCCATTTGTGCAAGAAACTGCTTTTGCCTGGTCTGCTTGATGGTATGCTGTATGAACTGGACATGCAGGGCTGACAGAAAAATGACTGCTGAACTTGCTGAAAGAAGGTGAGATGGTCTTTTGGGCTTCCTGCTTCATAAAAGAGTCTGACAGACATTCTGCAGGACACAGAAGAAAGTGACTGATGCTTAAAATATATTGCTTCATGGAAAAGTCTGCTGGATACTATGGGCCTGTAGGCTGAAGATGGATGCCCCAATGTTACAGAAGAACTCTGGGTGACTGTCCAGTCAGAGAAATGTCTCTGTCTACTGTAGAGTTTTGGAAGCTTCTTACAACATACTTCCTGTTTACTTAGGTAATATATCCTTCTAGGGTCTTTGGTCGAGTTGAAGACATACTTATAGCTTTTTCTTAGTTATGATAAAAGATAAATTAGATATAAACTTTAGACTCACAAAGATAGGATAGATGATAGAGTATTTTCCTTAATTTGCCAAATGTAAATGGACTAAATATTGCAATTATAGTTCTTGCTTGATAACTGTTTTGTATATGTAATTTCATTATGTTACAGTTAAAACCTTTCTTTTTAATTAGACAGAAAAGGAAAGATGGTGTGGGATGTCCTTATGTATATGTGTTGCTTTTATTGGTTAATGAATAAAGCTGGTTTGGCCTATAGCAGGGCAGAATATAGCCAGGCTAGAATAGATGTAAGGAGAGAATAAACAGAATCAAGGAGAAAGATGCCATGTAGCTTCCTAAGAAGCAAGAGGTAACAAACCATGAGCCTCATGGTAAAACACAAAATAAAAAATAAATGAGTTGATTTAAGATATAAGAGCTAGCTAGAAATATGCCTCAGCTATTGGTCAAACCGTGTTGTAATTAATATAGTTTCTATGCAATTATTTGGGCCTGGGTGGCCAGCAATGAAAGAACAGTCTCCAACCACATGGTGGCAAGTGTAGTTTGAATGAGAAATGCCCCTCATAAGTTCATGTATTTGAACACTTAGTCTCTAGATAGTGACCCTGTTTGGGAAAGTTATAGAGGCTTCAGAAGGTGGAGGCTGGAGGAAGTAGATTGTTGGGGATCAGCCTTGGGGTTTGATAGTCTGATCCTACTTCTTGTCTGCACACCGCTTCCTGCCTGCAGGTGCAGTGTGACCCGTTGCAGTATGCTCTTGCTATCTCCATGTCTGCTCTCCCATGCTAGACTGTATCTTTCTTAGACTTAACCTGCAACCAGTCTAGTGTCCTTCCACAGCTATGCATGTGGCCCAACACATTTCTGGATGACAGTGTCATATCAATGTCACATACACTCATACATGTGAATGAAAAGAACCCCTTTGGTTGCTTTTTGTAAGGTGTCTATCTGACCACAACAATGAACATAATTGATTCAATAGCCAACTAAGCATGGAGATGGAGAGTTTGAAAGGTTGTGGTGACTTCAGACAATGAACTTTGGGGTATGTGTATGTGACCATTTTTATATCAACAAATGATTTTGATTTGGGATGGATAAGATAAATTAATGACACGGGACTCAGAAGCAACAGTCACAAACCTGCATGCCGCTTTTGGCAGTTGAGTGATAGAATGTACCTCATAAGTAGCCAGTGACCTTTACCCAGCAATTGCCTGCAGATGTCTGGGCAAGTGTGGTTTGGGTTTGCAACCCTCCTCCAGGAGAATTGCCAGTTTGGGCGTGTGGTGTAGACGTAGTAAAGAGTCAAGCTGCCTGAACTCTCAAAGGGAGGTAAAGAGGTACTTTCAGTTTTCTTTAAGACATGCAATTTTATGTTATTTTTTTTCCTGTAACTGCATGCTTGTGAGGGTTGATTTTCTGGTCAGCCATCCTGGAAGGCAGCTGCTCTGAAAAGGCAAGGAGAGTGTCCAAATGCTCATATGTAGGGGACATTGTTTCAGTTTCCAGGGGTTATCTAAAAAGCTTCCACTTCTTCTGCCTGTTAGAGTATATTATTAAGTTTTACATAATATACTCCTAATTTGATTTTATTTTTATTTTATATTTTTACTTATTCTTCTCTCATATTTTGCATCTTGACTTCAATTTTCCCTCCTTCCTGTCCACCCAGCCCCTCCCACCTCTCCTCTTTCCCAGATCCACTCTTCCTTCATTTCCCTTCAAGAAAAAGGAGGTCTCCCAGGGATGTCAACTAAACAGCATAACAAGTCTCAATAAGACTAGCCATATACATTCATATCAAAGCTGGATGAGGCAACCCAGTAGGAGAAGGGTCCCAAAAGTAGACAAGAGAGTCAGCCATCTCCCCTTCTCCCTATGTTAGGAATCCCACAAGAACACCAAGCTTTTCAGCCATAACAAACATGCAGTGGACCTAAGTCAGTCTCTGTGAGCCCCTAAGAGTCCTGGTTAGTCAATCTTGTGGGCCATGTTCTTGTACCAATCTTCATTTTGTAGTTCACCAATCCAGCTACTTAAAGGGGGAAAAGCTCATGATAGTTGAACTGGCAAATGATCTCTATGTGGTGTCCCCTTCCCTTCCACACAAAATGAAGTTGTGTCACTTGGGCTGACAATCCTCCCCCCAAGAGCCATAGAGCATCTAACAAATACCTCAGCTCCAGGTGTTAGGAACCTACTTTAGAGTTGTTGGTCAAGGGAATTCAAGAGGCTTCCAAAACAGTATACGCTATTACCTTTGCCCTTGATTGTCTCCCAGAGGTTGAAGGTGAGTCCCTATTGTTGAAGATGCCATCTACTTAAAACACAGGACTCAGAAGAGTCTAGTCAGAGCTAGCCCCCTCCCTAATGACTAGCTTTCATAGTAGAAGAAGGTGCTATGCTAACTCCCTAAGGAGAAAAGCAACCAAGTCCTATTCAGCTGTAAAGTCTATGAACCGCAACACTAGTGTGACAAGATGTTTCTAAGGTGCACCAGTGGAACTCAGACCTTGGCAGTAACCAACAACTACCTTGGGCTAGTGAGGTCATGGATCTTAGAGGAAACCAGTACCATCCCTGCATTCTCAATACTTATCCTTATAATCACATGTAAGTGTAGCTCTCAGCCCTCACAAAACAAGCTTCTCTTTGCAGCAGACGGAGGTGATTTGGAAAACCACAACTGGTCAAAATATGGAGAACATTTGATTATGGCATGCCAGGCTTGAACAGGTGTTTTTCTAAGAAAGGGGTTAGAAAGATCATAAGAGCTAGAGGACCAGAAAGTCTACTGTGAGATTATATCCTGAAGAAAGGATAGGGAAGCTCCCCCTGTGATGCTGCAACATATGGCTGCATGACCAAGACCTGAACAGAGGCAATACCAATAGACAGGCTAATATGGAAGAGAATTCTCATAGATCCCCACCCACAGAGAACTACAGGCAGCCAATGACTGCTGAGAGAGGGAGAACTAGTCTTCAGGGATGAACCTAATTGGTTACCCAGTACCAATGTGATCAGCTTTGAAAATGTGGGACTCGATACCAGCAGACGGAGATAAAGATATAGACATAGACGTAGATGCAGACATAGATATAGATATAGATGTAGCACTAAGTGGATTAAGCAGGTTATATCAACGTGTATGAGCATGCACGTGTGTGTGTGTGAATAATAATTAAAGAAAAAGAAGCTGCAAGTTTGAGAGGGAACTTGGGGGTGAGAATCAGAGAGACTAGATAGAAAAGACAAAAGACATGGGAGGGATTTGAGGGAAGAATGAGAAGTGTGGAAATGACGTAATAATATTTTAATATAAATATCTTAAAAATATTAAACAAATGTGGTGTCTCAAAAATAAAAAGGAAAAATAATGTAAACTTCCAAAGGAGGGAGGCAACCACCAGTCCTACCCATTTGTGATACCCATGAACCCTATCAACAACAAGCATGGCACAGTAACTCTAAGGGTGAAGGAGTGGCCAGCTGCTCAGTGCTGGTGAAGTTATGATTGGAGGAGAATCTCCAGCTAGTAACTTGCTAAGCCAGCATAATCCCTAACAACAATCTATAAGCCTTAGTCCTTACACCCACAGATACATGTAGTCTTCACCCCTCACCAAGGAAACTTCATTTTGCAACAGAGATCACAACATAAAACCACAATCAATCAAAATGCAGATTTGTGGACTCCGGTTCCTCTGTGTGCTTGTACAGAACACTCCCACACCTAAGGAAGAAAGACTAAGAGTCAGAGGACCAGAGAATTTACTGTGAGATTGGGTTTCCCAAGAATATCAAAAGCCACACCCATACATTCTCACCACATGGATGCCCAAACATAAGCTGAACAGAAAAGACATCAGTGCCAAACTGGGCAGAGACAAGTCCATGAGGCCTCAAGCTTACACAAAAGTCTGTTGGCAACTGAGGAAAGCTGACAGGGGAGAGGTGGGGAGAAGCACACCATGTGTCCAGTGTCACAAATGGTCAGTCTTGAAAGCATATATACAGGTAGCATTATAGGGACTGAAGGCGTTATATTTAGATTTTATACATATGTGTGTATGTTTATACATGCATGCATGCAATAACAATTAGTGGAAAAGAGCCCATGAATTTGAAGGAGAGAAGGGAGGGATCTATGAGAGGTAACAGAGGGAGAAAGGGGAAGGGAGAAATGTAATTAAATATAAACTCAAAAAATTTTTAAACACCCTTTATTTGGAAATATTATTTAAAGCAAAAAAAAAAAAAACAAGACAAAACGGTGTCTGGGAAGTGTATAATATGCTTGCTGTGCAAGGATGAGGACTGAGCGTAACTCCTCACATGCACAGAAGAGCCAGAGGCTGCAGCAGAGCACATCTGTAGCCCAGCGCTGGGTGGAGAGAGGCAGAGCCCTGGAACTCAACAGCCAAGCAGTCTAGCCTGGTCAGTGAACTCCATGCTCAGTGAGAGGCCCTATCTAAAAAGGAGAGAAGCAAAGCAAATACAAAGAAGGTAGAGAGCCATTGAGGAACGTACCTAACATGGCCCTCTGACCTCCACACACATACACACATAACTACACCTTCATTCACACATGTATACCCACATGAATACAAGCAAACACTACACACACACACCAAAACTACTATAAAGACTAAGTTTCCTTAATGTATAAAATGGCCCAAGCAGTTAGTAAGGAATAAGTAAGGAGTTCTTGTCTGAAAGGCGGAGAGAGTGGATGACAGTTCATAGATGAGACAAGAAGGCCTGGGCGCATGTGCTAGGATCCTCATCCTCCCTACCATGAAGAGATGTGCAAATTAAAACTTCAGTGAGCTACAGGTCCTACTTATCACATGGGCAAAGTTCATAAGGCTCATTAGCACCAATCTCCTGGGCTCTGCACGCAGATGCTCCTCGCTGCACTGGTTCAGAGGGCAGACAGGTGTAAACGCCGTGACTACAAGGTGGCAGCAGCTACCAACACCACAAATGCACACTTTCCTTGACCCAGTGATTCCACTTGGATGACATCTGCAGAAACGCAAACTGTCCATACCTAAGGTTAGCCACCAAGGGGTGGTTTCAGTTGCGAGAGGGGACAATTGCTCTGTCTGTCACCAGGAAGCTGGTAAACAGCCTGTGTCTTATCAACACAGAGAGACTTTTCCCCAGGTACCAAATGAGGAAATGGCTGAGAGACATTTTGTTATCAAATGAAATATAGTTGAACAATTCCTTCTTTCCTCCCCTCTTCTCTTCTTCTCCTTTTTAAGATTTGATGAAGGAACTTTTGTTTCCTTCTGTGCCCTGGTTTCATCTCTGTTGCGCTAAAACACTGGCCAAAAGCAGCTTGGGAAAAGGAAGGGTTTATTTGGCTTATGTATCCAGATCACAGTCCATTACTGAAATCAAAGCAGGATTTCAAGGCAGGGACCTGGAGGCAGGAATTGAAGCAGAGGCCACAGAAGAGTGCTCCTTACTGGTCTTCTCTCCATGGCTTGCTCGACTTGGCTTTTCGTGTGACCTAGGACCACCTGTGTAGGTGTGGCACCACCCACAGTGGAAGGCTGGGCCTTCCCATCTCTATCCTTCATCAGGAAAATGCAGCACAGGCTTGCCTAAAGGTCAAGCAGATAGGAGCATTTTCTTACTTGAGATTTCTTCTTTTCAAATGACTCTAGCTTTTGACAAAAATCCCGACCAGCACATCCTACAGTACAGATATGATTGAAGTACTTTACAGTACTAGCTCACTTAATCATTGTAATGACCCCAACACAATTTCCTCAGACACAGTAACTGACACAGGCATCAACGAGGTAATTTACACAGGCGACAAAAGGTAGAGCTGGGATTTGAATCCAAGAGGCGTGATTTACAAACTATACTCCTAACCGTTCTACCATACCGCCTACCATGCTCCCATGGGCATATTTGGCGGGGGAGGAAGCTTGCATACATGGTTTTACAAGCATCAAGTCTCTCTGGAAGAATATACAGCAAAGAGATGATATTAGCTATCTCTGAAGAAAGATGCTGCGTAGTCTCAGTGGTAGAAAAAAAAAAAAAACAAAGAGACCCTTTTTTGAAACCATCTGAAATCAAAAGGCAAGAGAATGAAGTACCACCCGGAAATGACCTTTGAAAATAACACCCCCAATGTGGAATTTTTATCAGATAGCTTCCCTTCTCGGCACTGCATCAAACAGGCTCTCTAGCTATCTGTTAGGGGGTCCTGAGAGTGAGCACATTCTCAAAGAGAGAAAGGCAGCCACAAGAAGGAGGTATCGCAAAGCCCAAGATTTGGGGTCACAAGGCAGGGGATTTATGGCTGTTTTTCCTTTAACTCAGTCCTCAAAAGTTTAAGTCTGAGCCCAAGGGGGAAGGGCAGAGATAAAATCAGGAAGAGCGTTTACAGATGTCTGATTGGAGCATAAATTAGCATAAGTGCTGTGGGATCTGGAGGCTTTCTGGAATTTTGTTTTTAATACTGTGCGAATGTGTCTATATGTATGGATATGTGCACATGAGTACAGGTACCTCAGAGGCTACCAGACCCCTAAAGCTAAAGTTGGAGTTACAGGCTCTTATAGCCGGCCCTATGTGGGTGCTGGGAATTAAACTTGGGCCCTCTGCAAGAGCAGAATACATTCTTAACCACGGACCAATCTTTCCAGCCCCCAGAGGGATCTATATTACATGTACAGGCTTTGTGCTTGTTACTGGAGGTGGAACCCAAGGTTTTGTGCATGCTAAGCACATCCTCAGCCATTGAGCTAAAGCCCCAACCCTTAATAACTTAAAACGTGCAGCTTCCATAGTTACACTGAACATTTATACTAGGAAACAAAAGCACCTTTATATCCTTAATTGGGAAAAGGTGCACTTACACTACAGGACATTAAACAGCTTTTGAAAGGAAATCACAGTGCCCTGTGCCGATCTAGAATGCTCTCAATGAGGGCAAAAGTTGCAGAATGACGTTTAAGCGCACTGTTTATGTAAGAAAACCCTAAAACGACACAATACTTGCTTTAACCATGTCTGCAGAGGGATGTCTACAAACTTGTGTCTGAGAGCTTGTATGTCTAAGTAAAATCGGAACCAGATAACCAGAAAGTTATACATTTATGCTAGATTACTCCATGGTTCCAGGAATGGTTTGTGTATGTGCATGTGTGTACACATGGAGGCCAGAAATGCATGTTGGGTGTTTACCACTCTCCACCTTATTTTTAAGATAGGGTCTCTTGTTGATCTTGAAGCTTATTAATTTGCCTTGCCTGGATGGCCAGTGAGCTCCAGGGAGCATTCCGACTCCACCTTCCCCGTGATGAGATTAAAAGGTACTGAGGATCCGACTTAATGTCCTCATGCTTCCACAAGTGGTTTCCTGGCCGTGCTGTGTCTTCAGCCCTGTTTGTGATACATGAGTGCTTTACAGGGAAAATATATTCACTGATAGATTGCATCTGTAAGTCACAAATGAACAGAATTGAGAAAGACGAATCCCGCGAGTCATTTCCGTGCAGCCCGAGACTCGCCTCATGCTGTAGTAACAGAGGGAACTGATTGGCAGACTGGTCCTTACCATGGAAGACAGCATACAGCCCAGCCTCCCAGATGGGCTGCCTTGAAACAGCACTCAGACCTGGCAAAGGGTGGCATGATTTGTCATGACTTTAGCAGCATTGTGGGTTGAGTCTGAGCTGCAGTCTGCCCTAGGTGAACTTCTCTCTGCATGTACACAGATGACTGGGAGGCCCAGCTACCTCTTACCCACTAGGGGAGAAGAAAGTCACATGTAAGACCAGCAGACACACAAGTTCTAAAGACTTGAATGGCCAAGAGGTGTTCGTTGCCCCTCAACTGCATGACTTTTTCCTCATACTACATGTTTTATCAGTGAACCTACTGACAGAACGGAAGACCCAATCATTAGAGCAGAGCCCAGCACACATTGACTCAAAAGCCTTTGTCAAATGGATAAACGAGGGCCTGAGAGGACAGCTCTGTAGACAAATTCTTGTCATGGAAATATGACTACCTGAGTTCTATCGTCAGAACTCACCTTAAGAAGCCTGGCAGAGTGGCTGGCACACATTCCTAATCCCAGTACCAGGGAGGCAGAGACATGACGATCTCTGGGGCTCATGGGCTGTCTAATCTACTAGCTTACTCACCAAGTTATAGGTCAATGAGAAACTATGCTCTACTCTCTCTCTCTCTCTCTCTCTTTCTCTCTCTCTCTCTCTCTCTCTCTCTGTGCGTGTGTGTGTGTGAGAGAGAGAGAGAGAGAGAGAGAGAGAGAGAGAGAGAGACCTGAATAAACACCTCTGGACACACACACAGAGACATATATACTAACACACATCCACACTCACACAGGTACACACACACACCTGCACACAATACACACACAAATGAATGAAAAGGAAGACAGGAGGCAGAGAGAAGGGGGTACATTGACCCCACTATTGTGAGTGCTTGTCTGTGAAGTGCTTTCAGAACTCCATTCCTAGGCCTGTATGGTCTCAGCAGCTGAGGCTCCACCGAAGACAGATCTCAGGCCATGGCTGACACAGGCAGAGCTATGATGCCCTAATCTTGGTGAGAGAGATTAGCTTAGCCAGAGCTGGCAGGCTAGGGTGACTGATGAAGAGCTGGTTAACCCCAGCTCAGACCTGCTCCCTCACTCGACCTCATGGGGACACTGGTGTGCCCCATGACTTTCTGGCACCTTCTCACAGCTTGGATTCCCAGCCCGGAAGCTTTGTGGAACGCACCACCCACTATTGCTAAATCAATCAAGATGGCATGCTTTTAAAACAATCCTTTTTATGCCTTTGGAGAAGTTCTGTCCTCCTGGGGACTCTTGGATTTAGTGGGGTGGCTGTGCATGCTGGCTTTACAGTCGCTGCAAAGAGAATTCCTGGAGGAAATCGTTCCTGTTAATCTGCCTTATTAGGCTGTGCATGGTGGGGCCTGGCACGGGAGCGAAGGAGAGGGTAGCCAAATATTGACGTTGCTTCTTGGGGGATTCATTCCACTACAGCAACAGTAGTAGATTCTGGGGGTGCAGGGAGTGACTATAGAGATTAACAGCCCCGGGAGTCATGCCGAAAAGGAAGAATATGGGGGTGAAGAGACGGGCTGGAGAAGTGGCTCAGTGAACTTACTGTTCTTCCAGAGACATGGAACCCACGTGACTCACAGCTCCAGCTTCAACAGTGATGGGGGGGTCAGAGAGATAGCCTTGTCAGTAATAGGCTTGCTTTGCAAGTCTAAGGACATGAGTTCAATACCCAGACCCCTTGTTAAAACTAAAGACAAGTACATCAGCACAGGTCTTTAGTCCCAGTTGGGGAGGCAAAGGTAGAGCCTTGGAAGCAGGGAGTTAGCTCCCTGACCAGTCAGCCTAGATTTCTTTTTTTTTTTATTAAAGATTTCTGTCTCTTCCCCACCTCTGCCTCCCCTTTCCCTCCCCCTGCCCCAATCAAGTCCCCCGTCCCTCGTAAGCCCAATGAGCAGTCAGGGTTGCCTGTGGTAAGTCCAAGGACCACCCACCTCCATCCAGGTCTAGTAAGGTGATCATCCAAACTGCCTAGGCTCCCACAAAGCCAATAGGTGCAGTAGGATCAAAAACCCATTGCCATTGTTCTTGAGGTCTCAGTAGTCCTCATTGTCCACTATGTTCAGCGAGACCGTGGCCTGGGTCTGAAACAGCCTAGATTTCTTAGTGAGTTCCCCACCAGTGAGAGACCTTGCCTCCAAAAATAGTGGATGGTACTTCAGGAAATGTTCCAAAAAAGTCTGAAAAACTCTGTCTTTTATGTTAAATGTGTGTGTGTGCGCACGCACGTGCATGTGCACACACATACTCATACACACACATACACACACACACACATACTACTGTGGTTGGCACAAGTGGGTGCTTGCTGTTATTACTTTATCACTATCCACATCTGTCTATGGGAATGGTCTGGCCATGCCCTTGGTGCACAAGCAGGTAAACCACACCCCTTAGCATGTACCACAGAGGGGACCTTGACTTCCACAATCATTGATTGACTCACCTGACATTTAAAACTGTCTCCTCCATGTTGCAGGAGGCTGCTTGTTTGTTCCCGGCTGTTCAGCCCCGAAATGACCACACAGAAACTGTATTAATTAGATCACTGTTTGGTCAATCACTGAAGTGTATTGTTAGCTAGCTCTCACATCTAGAATTAACCCATTTTTATTGTTTTATCTTTTACTACGTGGCTGTGGCTTACCAGCAAGGTTTTATCTGGCGTCTGTCTCTGGCAGGGCTACATGGCTTCTCACCGACTCTGCCTTCTTTCTCCCAACGTTTGGTTTAGTTTCCCTGCCTAGCTCTACTCTGCCCTAAGACAGGCCAAGGCAGCTTTTTATTTATTAACCAATAAAAGCAACACATATACCAAAGGACCTCCCACACCACCTCCTCCTCCCCTCATTCTCAACCCTCCTTCTCCATCCCTCCTGGACTGGACTGGGCCACATCTTGGCAGGTGCATAAGTTATACATTCAGATGTGGGGAGACCAAAGGCAAACCTGGGGATGGTACAGGAGGAAGGAGAAAGGCAGGAATTTTAGAGGTGGAGGTGGATGCTGGATGGCCTTTGTCTCCTCTGCAGCAAGCCCTCTCCCGGGTGTCAAGCTTGCTTTACAAGGTTGAATTATTGATTACACAGGAAGGAGCAAGAAGAAAGATGGTGTTTTCTCTTTGTTGGAGTTCAGCTCTTTTGGCCAGCTCCTAGCACAGCTGGGGCACTGTAGCTTTAGTGGACAGAATAAAAAAAAAATCTTCAACAGCCTAGCTGGAAGCAAGCCAGCCTGAAAGTGGTCTCAGCTCTGGGATTCCACATTACCCTGAGTTGGACTTCAGATCACAGGCTGGCGTGTTGGTCTCGAAGCCTGTTGCAACTTGACCAGGCTGGAAGCAGGTAGATACGAAACTCTTGAAGGAACTGATCACAGGTGGTTCCTATCGCTCTGCCCTAGGCCTTCCTTCTTGAAAGATGCTTTACTAGTCTTCCTAGTGGGTTTAGCACGGCCACAGGGAGCTTTAGGACACAGGTAGCCCTAGAAAGCAAAGCATGTAACCCAACACAGAATTGTAAATGTACTTAAAACCTTATGATATTTTCTTCCTTCTTCTCCCATGGGATAACTTGCTTGCACAGTTGTCCAGTGTAAACTCTGAAGATGACATAAATCCCATTAAATGTCGTGTAAAATAAATGGCTGTGTGCTTGTCTGAGTCTCTGGGCTGTGGGCTTTATTAAGAGATTGGCCAGAAGGCACGCCCACTCCCCAGGTATGAGCAATGCCAAGACTCCAGCGGGAGGAACTCTGAGCATGGTGGTTTGCAGACAGCAGGGTGCAATCACCTGTTGTTCTTTAAATATGCACATCTTGGAACCACCCAGGCTGATCCCTTACAGGTGGTCCAATCAGCACTTTGAGAAGGAAGAGCGCATGCACAGACTATAAATGTAATTTTTAATCCTTCCAGAGAGATGCCTTTTGGATAATTCATTATACACACAGCCTGGCTGACTGGGCTCGGTGGTAGGGATTGGAGAAGCTTCTGACTGACACACAGGGGAGCCTCAGTTATGGAACAAGAGCCATGCAGTCCCCTCTTCCTCACCTTTTCCAGGCTGTCTTCTCCATCACCATCTTTTCCTGTTGCCCCATTGTTGTGACTGCCCTGCTCTGTAGGTCTATTGGAGCACCGGCTCTCCCGTTGCCCTTCAGAGACTTCAACTGCTGAGCAGACATGTTTAATCTGCCTCATCTGTCTCAAAGGGGAGGCAGCCAGGAGAGCAGATCATCCATGCAGGCGATCAGGTCACGCTCATTTGGGCCATTGCCCTCTAAGAGGATGAGGTAGTTTTAATAAAGAATGTGACACAGCTCAGAATCACCTGGAAAGAGTCTTAATGAAGAATTATCTAGATTGTGCTTCCATGCGGCATGTCTCTGGAGGCATCATTCCTCAGGCAGGGGGTTCTGGAACAGCGTGAATGTGGAGGAAAACAGAGCTGAGCAGCACAAGTGAGAAAGCGTGTGTGCGTTCATCCCTCTTGGTGCTTGCCTGAGGCTGTAATGTGACCCGCGGTCTCCAGCTCATGTCTCTGTGATGCCTCCACAGAAGGGAGCATGGCATGTAACTGTGAGCTAAAATAAATCCTTTCTCCCTAAACTGCTTTTCGTCAGGGCTTTTTCTTTTATCCCAGTAATAGAAATAAAACAGAAATAGGTGGGTTTTTTTTCTCCTTGCCCCTTTACTGTCTCACTGACTTACTCACTTCTACCCTGCCTATATAGGAGCTGGCGCACTTTTCTGAGAGGGCACAGGGAGTACAAACTCTGCCACAGCTACCCAGTTCTGAAATTCTACCACAGAAGCTGCCAGCCATACACAAATTGTAAATGGCTGGGCTTGGTGTCTTGCAACAGGAGTTTATTAGAAAAAAGCAGGCTGCATTTGTCTGCTCGGACTCTCATAATAAAACATTACAGTCTGTGGCTCAGACAGAATATCTACGTCCTAGCTGTGGTGGTTAGCAGTTCAAGATCAAGATATCAAGGAATTACTTCCTTTTGAAACTTTCACGTGTCTCATGTGTTCTCATGTGTCTTTTCTCTGTGTCTGTCTCTTTCACAGGGCACTAATCCCAGTGAACCGGTGTGCCATTCTCATGACCTCCACGGTTTGCTTTGCAAAGGACTCCTTTCTAGACATCATCATGCTGAAGACCCAGACTGTGACGTGGGAATTTAAAGGAGGACACAGACTCTGTCCTTAACAGAAGAGTGGATGTGACTGCTGTAGATGGAAGGACACAAGTAATCCACATCAGACAGAGTGGAATTTGGCCTGGTAACTGTGGCCTACACATATCTGTCCCATTTTGTCAAATTCCTATCATCTTTTAAACCGATTGCTTCTACCACGCCTTTCTTCCCCAGCTTTCTGAGAAATACCGCCAACAGTCTGAGGCATTTGCTTCAGGATAAATATCAAAAAGGTCTCACTAGGGTCCTCAAGTGCTGGTTTCACAGGACTGTAGAATCTTCAGGACATATTTTCAAATGCTTTCCCTCTAAACCTCTTCCAGACAGCCTGCTCTTCAGAACGAATTCAAACACTGTTGGCTCAGAATCCACAGGAGAAGAAATGGGGGCTACAGAAGGCTGAGTAGGAAAATGCAGGCCAGGTTACAGTGGACCCCTGCAGGCTGTTCTAATGTGTACAGGATGACCATAAACTCACAGGCGACCACCGTTCTATTTAAAGCCAAAATTCTGCAGGAAACCTTAGTGAACCCTCAACCGGAAGCTTTACATCAACGCACCATCTTGTCCTTGTCTGACCTCCTCTCATGGTCCTTCTTTTGGCACCTCCATCATGAACCAGAAACCATAGTATTTTGTGAAACAGGTCTAGCATGCCTTGCTTCCTGTAACAACCTCATAGTCCGAGGCAGAGTCTCATGTACACTGTGCCAGCCTCAAACTCGCTATGTAGCCAAGGGTAACCCTGAACTCCTAATTTTGCTGCCTCCACTCCCCCCCACACCCGAGATCTGGGCTTACAGGCTTTTGTCACCATGAGCAGTCTACGTGGTGCTAGGGAAGAAGCCCAGGGCTCCCTGCATGCCTGGTAAGCACTCTACCTATGGAGCAAACACCCAGACCAACCATCCTCATCTGTCCATGCTGGCTCCAGAGTGTTAGGCTCTGATTTCGTCTTCCAAGAAACAAGGGAGTCTTTAAAATTACATCATAAAAGTTGACGTGGTAACTATCCTCTCCTCTGGGCATAAATGGAATTTTTCAGATACGATTTTTTAAAAATGAATTTATGATTTTCTAAGTCATCTTAAAAATATCATCCTTGACAATAGGAAGAAGAAAATTAATGGTTTCTTTTCTTTCAGGGGACATCATTTTCAAATGACTGTATACTACTCAAGAGATAATCCAGGAGTTTAATTATTATGTCACAATGATAGTTTATATTGTCCAATTGACAAGCTCTAGGATGCAGATGAAGAGCCAAGCCTCTGGGCATGCCCATGAGAGATTGTCTACATCGGGTTAATTTTGGTGGGAAGACCCACCATAACTGTTGGCAGCACCATCCCATAGGATGGACTCCTGGGCTGAATAAAAAGGAGGAAGCAAGCTGAGCACCGGCGTTTACCTTTCTTGGTTTCCTGGCTGTGCCTGCAATGTGAGCAGCTGCTTCCCACTCCTGCCATGATGGACTGACATACCCTTGAACTGTGAGCCACAAGAAAGCTATTCTTCTGTAGGCTGCTTTCATCCGCTATTCTGTCACAGCAGCGAGGAAGGTAGCTACTGCAGTCACTTACCAAGAAAGCAGTCTCGGTTGTTTCTGTTCTTCTTCTGATACATTATGGCCTCACATGTCAAAAGGATCATCCACCCATTGTAGTTTCTGGCAAGGCCAATGGGCAATGTTGTTGGTCATAAAGCAAGCGGTGAAAGTTTTGATAAGCTAAAATTGTTTGTGTTTGTGTGTGTGATGTGTGCATATTCATACACATTTAGAAGGGCCAAAGGAGGACATAGTGCGTTCTTCTCTATCACTTTTTGCCCTATTTGAGGCAAGGTTTCTCACAGAATCTGGTCCTAAATGCCTTTCAGCTATGCTGGAGGCCAATAAGCCCCAGTAATCCTACTGTGTCTGCCTTGTGTTGCACCAGAGGTGTGCCTACTAACACGCAGCTTTGTTATGTGGGTGCTGGAATGGTTTCTGGTTTCTCACAGAACCTGGGTCCTCAGGAGTGCACAATAAGTGCTCGTACATGGTGAGCCATAGTCCCAGTCTGTTAAAAGTTTTGATCAGTGAAAATAACCTAGAAAGATTCCTAACAGTGCTTGGAGCCACAGATAAACTACTTTCTCCATAAGCCAAAAGAACAGGATCTTTCATGAGCTTCTCTCATCAAGTGCTGGGCTTCTAGAAGGTTTGATGCATGTTTTTTAGCTTCTACCTCTCCCTCTCCAGAAGGGAATTGAGAAAAGGGAGAGATGTTTGTTTTACATTAATTCTGGGAAAATTGCTTACTCAACACAAAGAATGTGGATTTTGTTAAGAAACCAACAAAGTTGGACTAGTATTTTCCCTCAGTTGCTTTCACGAATAACATGCTTTATTTCTTAAAGCCTCAATATACCCCCTTCATAATTTGAAACACACATGAAGTCAGAATGCATCTGATATTCAGTGCTATATGGCAGTGTTTGTCAACCAGATGGTGGCCGTGACCTGGAGTTAATTGAAGAGACACCAGCAGAGTTGGAGAAAGTCATTGCCAGCTACTCGTTAGACAAGAGGATTAATATCTTGAATTTACAAAGAATTAAAAAACTACATTAAAAAAATCAAACAAGCTATTCAGTAAGTAGGCTAATGGAATGGACAAGAACAGA
Organism: Neodon shergylaensis; assembly: GCA_025134845.1. Classification (NCBI taxonomy): domain Eukaryota; kingdom Metazoa; phylum Chordata; class Mammalia; order Rodentia; family Cricetidae; genus Neodon; species Neodon shergylaensis. The sequence goes on from JABTXL010021306.1 coordinate 13,643,306, forward strand.
TGACACACAAATGACAAAAATAAGAAAAATATTCAATATCTCTAGCCATTAGAGAAATGAAGATAAAAATGACATCAAAATTCCATCCTATGCCACTAAGAATTACAGTCGTTAAGAAATGCTGGTGAGGATATGGACGAACAGGAACCCCTGTTCACTGCTGGAGGGGATTTAAACTAGTTCAGTCACTGTGGAAGTCAACATGGAGAGTCTTGCAAAAAATGAAAAATAGATCTTATACATGACCCAGTTAGACCACTGCTGGTGGTCTACCCGAAGGGTTCCAAGTCAACATACCTACTCTTTAGTTTTTGTCAGTTTGTTATCACTGTTTACAAGAGCTAAGCTATGGCACCAACACAGGTGTCCAACAACAGAGAAATGGTAAAGAAATGAGGTTTATAATACATAGTAGGATTTTGTTCAGACATAAAAAAAGAATGAAGTTGTCATGCCATTTGCCGAAAAATGGATACAACTGGAAATAATCGTATTAAATGAATTGTCTTATGTCTTGCCTCATTTATGTGTGCACCATAGTCACTACAAATGCATAAAGTCATATATGTGTATATATACATATATGTATGCAGATGGCAAGGAAATAGAGAAGAAACTGGCAAGGAGAATAAAAGAGACTTCTGGGTGGAGGAGAAAAAGGAGGAGAAAAGACATCAGAGTATGGGACAAATGTGTGAAAGGAAGTGAAAAGTGAGAAGATAGCATTTTAATTTTTTATATTTATTTATTTGTGTGAGTGTGTATCTGTATGCACACAGACATGCCACAGCACACAAGTGGAAGTCAGAAGGCAACTTGTGGAAAGTGGGTCTACCCTTCCACCATGAGGATCCTGAGGCTCAAACTCTGATCGTCTCGGTAGTGAGTGCCTTCACCAGTTGCCCAAGAAGCAACTGCTTCCTTGTCTTGAGGGTTCTTTGCTTATTTTTACTAAAATAGAAACAGTTCGCAAGGAGAAGCGCAATGGGTCTGGGGAGATAAAATTTAACACGAACCTGGAATATCTTGTCCTTCAAAACAAGGATCTGCTCAAACTCCAGGGTGGCAAGCCATGAGGGATCTGCTGAAAGGCCATAGGAAGCAACCTTCCAGTGAGGGCACGAAGCTGGGGCCATGTGAACAAGAAAGTAAACAGCACTTGTTTGCGATTATAGCCTCAGCAGATGGTAAATTCCCACAAGTCCATCTCAATATAAGTAAATAATTGAAAATGTAAATATTTGGAGAATAGGACTCAGCTCAAGGAAGAATTCCAGTCAATACATGCAGAAGGAGGGGCCAGGGAGAGGAATCAGGCAGTAAAGTGCTTGCCACACAAGCAGGAGGAGAGCTTGGATGCCCAGGTTAAAACAAAAATGTGTCTATAATTCTGGAACTAATGAAACAGAGACAAGAGGATCCTGGAACTTATTGACCAGTCCATTTATACTAATGGACAAGCTCCAGTTTTAGTGAGAGACTCTGTTTCAAAAAATAGGGTGGGGAATGATCCAGAAAGACAGCCAGCATTGACCTCTGGCCTCCCCACCTGTCCATATGTATACACGTGTGCATATACACTCACATGAATATGTGCAGACACTTCACAGACACACGTATGCAAAACACATGCAGACAGGTAGAGAAGAATCAAGAAAAACAAAAATTAAGATTAGAGAACCATAGTTCTTAATTGACATCAAGATTATTCAGTCAAATTTGCAGAGAAATGGGATGTTTGTGTAATTTCAGGTGATCTCCCACACAGAGGTTAGAGAGATGGCTAAGCGGACAAGAGCACTTGCTGTTCTTGCAGGGGATCAGAGTTTAGGTGGCTCACAAACCTGTAACTCTTGCTCTAAGGGATCTGAAGCCTTCTAGCCTCCAAGGGCACCTGCTTGCAGGTGTGCATAAACACACACACACACACACAGAGATACACCTACACATACACATAAATAAAAATACAAATGAAATCTAAAGAAAAAGATTTCCCTCAAAAACCCTCACAATGCAGAAACCCAGCAGGCTGCATTTGAATTAAACAGTCAAAGTTAATGTCACAAATAATAAGACATTTTTACAGCGTGCTCACTTTTGGTAGGAGGCACAGAAGTGAACATTCCTTCTCAGCATTTCCATCAAAACTGCAAAACATCATCCCAGTCACGGTTAGGCAACAGACAGAGCCAATATGTTGGGCAGTGAACAGTAACCTGACCACTTCTTCTGATCAAGATTAGTAAAGACACAGGAAAGAGGAAGAGCTATAGAGATCAGACAAGAGGAAGGAGACACGGCAAAGAGAGGCAACATGGGACCCTAGAAAGCAAAAAAGTGAACGGGGATCCTACATGAGAAGCTTAGTCCCCTTCTTATCAATGAGTCAACGTGGCTTTCTTAGTTTTGATCATTGCATTATTTTCTTTGCTCATTGTTTACAAAGGCAACTCAAGGAAGGATTTATTTGAGCACACATTTTGAGGACGCGGTCTATCATGTGGGGAAATCAAGGTGGCAGGGTTGTGAGGCAGCTGCTCATACCACACCCAGAGACAAAAGCCAAGAGAGATGACTGCTGGTTTCTCCCTGTTGTCTGTACCAGGACCACAAACCATGGGCTAGTGTCACCCACATCTAGGGTATGTCTTCTCCCTTCAAGGAACTCAGCTTAGAAACTCCCCTAGGGGCAAGCCCAGAGGCTTGTCTCCTAGATGAATCTAGATGCTGTCAAGCTGACAGCCCAAATCAGCCACCGCAGCCATTGAACTATTGTGTCAGTAACTGACATAGGCAGAAGCCTGGTAAAGACTGCATAGAGATAAGCCTATTCATGCAGCTTTGTCCCCAGGTCTGCAGTTTTCCCAAACGAAGAATGAAAAGTTTGCTCTTTTCAAAGTCACAGACGGGTGAGAGAGACTGTGTCAAATATACTTCTACATTGTCTACAATGGAGAGAGAGAGAGAGAGAGAGAGAACATAGGTGACAGTCACACCCCTAAGCTATGACCTCAGATGGCTTGGGGGCTCCTAGAATGTGTGGTGCTGGGAATATTACAATACTACTTGGGGGATCATTTCTCCCACACGCCCCACATTGCCTTCCAGGTGAAGGAAACTTTGTGTCTGTAACTCTTAGCATCCCACATCGTCATTCTTCAGCAGAGATGGAGTGGCATGTAACATTGACATACCTGGGAAAGCCATACTGTACACCTGCTGCTCTTCCCAGAGACCTCCCTTCTGGGGTGTCGGTCGCTCACAGAAAACAGGTCATCTACACTGTACCTCTGTCAAGAAACTCCCCTTGTCTGTGACTGGGGAAAGCGGCTAATTGGAAGATGCTAATTTGAAAGCACATTTAATTCTCACCCCAAAACTATTCCTTCCATCCCAGTTCTTCTAAAACAAGAGATGTGTTGGGTTCCAACCATCTTGTTCCTCCTTTTAACTCTTAATTACTCTTGATCTGGGCGAGAAGGAGGCTGACAACTGAGCAGTCTTTAGAGTTCCTTAGATCCATTACATCACAGGATGCACAACATCCCTACAATGACTTCTGCAGCCTCAGTTCTTTAGGTTGGTAAACATCAAAACTCACCTTCCATTCCAAATAGCCTTTGGACTTGGGGATGCAGAAACACAACCACTCAATGGTGCTTTTGCTAGATATGCCAAACATCTTTATCTATATTGGGACTGGAGGTTCTTTAGCCCCCTTCCTCAAAAGATGTGACTTTGGGTCATCCAGAAAGACCTGGGCATAGTTCCATCACAAACCACATGCTACAAGCATGTTTTTAAAAACGACTTCTCTGGGCTGAGGAGATGATTCAGCAGGCAACGTATGAGGACTTGAGAACAGTGCCACAGTACCCGTGTATAAAAGCTGGCTTGGGTGGCGCATGGTGAAAATCCCCAGTGCTAGGAAGGCAGAGACAAGTAGATCTCTGGAGCTTGCCAAACAGCCAACCTAGACAAACTGATTGACGTCGATGAAAGAAACCTCTGTGTCAGAAACCAAGGTGGCTGGGACCTCAGGAATGATATGCAAGGTAGAGCTTCTACATGCACACTCACTGGGGTGCACGTGTGCAAATACACACACACAGGGTGGGGCAGGAGAGAGGGAAGGAGGAAAGGATAGAGGGAGGGAGAGAGAGAATTAAGAGAGGCCAAAAGAAAAAAAAAACCAAGACCCAAAAAACTTATGTTCTCTTCACATTCAGACCAGCAGACATTTCTCTTTTCCTTTGTCTTCTCTCTCTCTGCTGGTGCAATGATGGGAAATGCCTAAGCGAAGTCCTTGGGTCGTCTGTGCCTTTTCATTCCCTTTGCAATTTAATTTAAAGTCCAACTTCTGTGCTAAAGTGCCTGTCTGTGAACGCCTGTCGGAGGGTGAGACTAATCTTTCTCTACTTGAAAAATAACCAACACTTACAACACCATAGTTATGATTATATCACAATAAATATTCTATGCAGGACCAGGAACAGCTCCTTCAAGAAAAATGCGTGGCGACGGGTAATTGGAATGAACTATATGTGTTTTCGCTGAGCCTTGGAAGCAGCAGCAAGAACAAAGATCTTCAATCCATTCCCAAGCATGGATTATTTTTTCTCTCTCTCCTTAAAGAACACCATGTAAAGATTTTTGACATCCTCTGCATCATAATAGGAACAACCCTGGAAGAAAAAGCTTGTCTGCACTTGAACCTCATCCCTGCCATGATGGGCTCTGGTTGTCCTGAGTAGAGAGAAATGGCCTGGAGAAGTGTTCGTGCCTGGACAATTCTGTATTCCAGCTCTTAAGTACTTCCATTTTAGCCTGGTTGTGAATAACTGAGCAGCCAAAGAAATCCCCTCCATCTGAGCTGCAGATGTCGGGAAGAAAATGAGAATGCTAACAAGCCATTTGAGAAAAGGGAACTCTGCCTGCGCCTTCATACTGATTGCATTGGCCCACCTCTGCCTAGCCAGGTGGAACTGGGATGATGTGAAGGGGCTGTAAAGAGCGCTCAGAAATCAGATTGTTAAAACAGCTACAACAGCAAAACAGACGTGAGCCAGTGTAACTGGGGTCTGTTAGTTCACTACAAAAGGGTCGGATTACACTTTTCTTTTCTTTTTTTTTTTCCGAGACAGGGTTTCTCCGTAGTTTTGGAGCCTGTTCTGGAACTAGCTCTTGTAGACCAGGCTGGCCTCGAACTCATAGAGATTCACCTGCATCTGCCTCCCGAGTGCTGGGATTAAAGGCGTGCGCCACCACCACCCAGTTAATGATGACCTTTTTATAAAATATAATGTGTGTATGTTTGTGTGTTATGTGCATACTCAGGTGTGTGGGTGTAAGCACTTGTGTATGTAGGTGTGCATGTTTATAGACGCTAAAGGACTACCCTGACTGTATCCTCAAGCATGCTCTTCATCGCCTTTGAGACAGGGATGTTCATTGCCTTGGGGTTGCCAATGAAGCTAGATTGTCTAGCCAGTGAACTCTAGGGATCTGTCCTAATGCTAAGATTATGTGTCACCATATCTGGCTTTGTTGTGTAGGTTCTGAAGATTTGATCTCAAATCTTTGTGCTTTCAAGATGAGTGCTTTATGAACTAAACCACCTCTCCTACTCTCTATGACCTGTGCTCTTTCCACTGGGGTCCTGATGACAACAAGCAGCCAAGCCCGTGATGTGTGAGGCCATTTATTGGTTTTGTTCAGTTTTCCCTTTGGTTTGGATTCCTCTATTGTAAGAACATTCTGAGCAAGGGAGGTTCCTGTGCAGGAATTTGTGTATTTTTTCCCTAGTATCTTTCTTCTCCATTTTGTTGGCAGGGAATTGAAGGATAGGTTCTTTTGTAACTTTAAAAAAAATTGTGTGTGTGTGTGTGTGCAATTGCATGCATGCATGCGGATGCGCACATGATGCATGTGAGATCAAGCACACATGAAAGCAGAGAACAGATTCTGGTGTTGGTCTTTATATTCTTCCTTGGTGGAGATAGAGTCTCTGGTTGTTCATTGCTGTGAACGCCAGACCAGCTGGCCCATGGGCCTCCGTGTAGCCTCCTAGCTCCACCTCCCATCCTACTCGAGTACTGGAATTACATCTTTGTGCTATGGAGTCCAGCTTTACATGGGTTCTGAGGAGCTGAACTCAGGTCCTCACACTTGCAAGACAAGTGCTTTATCCGCTGGGCCACCTCCTCAGCTCCATGCAATGTATTATAACAGGGTCCACCAGTGACCTATGGACTTATCCTCTTGCCTTCTGAATCTTGATGCTCTTGATTGCTGTTCTCACACAGTAAAAAGATTGCGGGAGGCTCAAAGTTTCTAAGCATTTTCTTGCATCTGAGTTTATCAAAATGTAGGAAAAAGAAAGTTCTTGTTGGGATAATGGTTTCCTGTGGAACTAACCAAGAACGTCTAAGTACTTCCGGGAAGCAGCCTTATATCTGACACTTTGAACTGGGGATTCTCCCCTGCAGAAAATACACTCACTGTTAAACTTTAAGTTTGACTTTCTCTTTTTCTACTTTCTGTGTGTATGCATGGTGTGCATGTGTATATGCATTTTTTCAGGTGTGGTATCAAATGTGTGTGTGTGTGTGTGGTGCACACACATGCACACGTGTGCCTGTGCATGTGAAGGGCCATGTTTGACATCAAAATCCTTTTCAGTCATGTGTCCCCCTTACCTATTGAGACAGGTGATGTGGGAAGTGATGTATGCTGTGAATATGTTTTATTGCCATTAGTCAATAAAGAAGTTGCTTTCGGCCAATGGCTTAACAGAGTAAAGTCAGGTTGATTATATATATATATATATATATATATATATATATATATATATATATATATAATTTAGAGAGAGAGAGAGAGAGAGAGAGAGAGAGAGAAGGTGGAGTCAGAGAGAAGTCATATAGCTGCCTGCAGGAGACAGATGCACTGGAACTTTGCCGGTAAACCACAGTCACATCGTGATACACAGATTAATGGAGATGGGTTAGTTTCAGGCAGCATGGAAACAAACTAGCAGTCTCTGCCAACAGACAGGCATCTTAGTCAAACCCACAGCTCTTAACCAACTTGCTATGGGGATCCCCTGTCTCTGCCTGCTGGGGCTGGAATTCTATAACTACCTATCCACATTTTATGTGGCTTCCAGGGATACAAACTCGGGATTTCATGTTTATATGGCTTTAACTGCTGAAGCACCACCCCACCCCTTTGTTAGACTTTTATCCACAGAGTTCCATGAATCTAACTTCTGGAAAGGCCTCTCAATCTTGTGATAAATACCACTTTTCAGGATAACTTGCTTTGTTTCCCAAATATGAAAATGGCCAAGATGAAGGATCTCTGACTGTATTTCTATGTTCTGTTTAAGCAAAACAGTGATTTTTCTTCAAGCAAAGAAACCACCTGGGTCCTCTTTCCAGAGATCCCTGGAAACATTGCGCTCCAATTTTTCTGATCTTGTGTATGAATTTTTCAAAAGATGAAGGCAGCAGACAGACAGTTGACCCTTACGGATTTAGCTGTTGTGAGAGGGGAGGGGATGAGAATGTTTTCTTATTGACAGGCATAGGTTGTCTGGGGATGTGGCTCATCTGGCAGAGTGCTTGCCTCGCATGTATGAAGCCCTGGGTTTGACGTCCAACACCATACACAAGTTTATCTTTGGTTACATAGCAAGTTTGAGGACAGCCTGAGATGCTGCCTCAAACAATGAAAAGGGGTGGGGCTAGAGGTGGCTTAATAGCTAAGAATATTTATTTCTTTCAAATTAGCCCTACTGAGTGACTCATAATCACCTGCAACTCCAGCTCCAGGGATCCAATGCCTTCTTCTGGCCCCTGTGGGCACCTACATTCACATGACATTCATTCACACACACACACACACACACACACACACACACACACACACTCACTCTCAAATAAAAATAATTTTAAAAAGCAAAGCAAAAAAAAGAAAACTAGCAAAGATGACAACAAATGCCCCCTTGGTGTGTTCATGTCCCTTTAACTAAAATTTCATAGTTAGGTTATACCAAAGATGCAACAGCCTGAAGACAAGCACTCATTTGCCAGGGAAGTGATCAGGAAAACAGAGAGCCTGAATCTCTAGAAGAAATCGCTAGCCTGGGGGAGTGTCCCAAGACCACCCACTAATGAACTGTGTTTCCTTAGGTGAATGCTAAGTGTTTTTCCCACTGAAGTTGCTGTCATTGCCTAAAGCATTCTTAAGAGATAGAGCAAGCAATGTTCAGGGTGGAAGAACAGAGGCCCTTCAGCAGCAGCAATAGCTGTTTTGACTGTTCACAGGAACACACTAGATGCCTTAAATGCCTTTAATGCCAAAGTGCTAATGTAGCCCATGTTGCCTGGGGCTTGGCTAAGACTGGTCTTAGATTTGCGAATAGCCAACCTGATAGAAAATGCAAGGATTTAAGCAACTGGACAGATTACTGAGGCCGGTGAAATAGTAAAAGGGTAGGCTTGCCCTGGATGAGAGCCCAAGTTGAATCCCTCTAACCCATATGGAAAAAAAATAAGCAGGTGGAGTGATAAACAGCAATAATCCCAGCACTGGCGAGACAGAGACAGGAAGATCCTTAGCATTTGCTGGTCAGCCAGTCAAGCTCAGTGAGCAAGTTCCAGGTTCAGTGGGAGAACCTGTCTGTCTGAAAATGAGATCTCGGAGAATGATGGAGGGAGACACCCAAGTTTAACCTCTGCCATTCACATTCATGTTTGTGGACACACACACATTCTAACATAAGGTAAAACAGACAATACTGCAATGACCATGTTCTCCCGCCCGCCCCCCCCCCCGTAGTGAATTTTATCCCAATTAAATGGTTTACAAATCTATCTATTAGCAGCAAGTCTGAAAGGCTTGTGATTTCTTAATAATTTATCTACAGCCTTTGAACTTGGATCTCCTGTATGGGAAAGGACTGGGCGGGAGTGAAGGTGGAGAGCTTGAGGGGGCTATAACCATAGGTGCGATTTTCTCTCTTCTCTAGGGAGTCCATGACCACAGCTGGTGTCCTCAGCGTAGCCGAGTTCCAGGGGATGTGATTAGCTAGTGATGGTTGGGCCTCCAGCTACCTTGACTACCAAGTTACGCACATACTGTATGTGTGTTTCTTAAGAGCATTCCTATTAAGACAAGCCAAGTCAGCCTTGAAAGCAGGATGCCACATTAGAAGATCTGGGGGCTGGGCAACATTCAGAGGGATGCCTTAAAAAAACAACTCTTACAACCAGGCAGGCATAAATCAAATGCTTCAAATTTACCAAAAACCAAAAGGATATATTCAATATGTCTTCAAACTGTATTCTTATGCTAAAAACCTTTCATCACTTCCACAATATCTATCATTTTAGCATGCAACTGGATTCCTTCAATAAACTCAATTCTGTGAGTATCTATTTGATGTAAAAAAAATGTGTGCATGTGCATATGTGTGCATGGGGGGATGAGATGGAAGGAGGGAGGGTGGGGGAGAGAGATAAAAGAAAGGAGAAAATATGCACAGGAGAGAAAGGAGACACGAGGAAGGAAAAAGAGAAGGAACAGAGCATGGAGAGAGAGGGACAGAGGGGGATTATAATAGACTCTTTTAGGCACCTGTGTAGAGGAAATCGTGAAGGGCCGTCTTTCAGTTTCATTAGGAAAATATTCCTTAAAATACCGACAGGATTTGGTACTAGGCTAGTGAATAATGAACAAAGATAAGCTGATTAGAAGGTTCTGCTGTCCTGCGCTTGACATCACCATCACCAACATCGATTACTAGGAAGGCTTTGGAAAGGGTGTAGGTGACCCAGATCCCTGGCAGCCTTCAGTGCCGACTCCAGTTTGTGGGGTTCCTTCGACGTCTCCACTTTAACCCGCTCTTGCACTACAGGACTGCTTTGGACTTCTTTCTTTTCCAATTGCAAGTGATCAGCGGAATGCCCTTCAGAGAAACAGACAATTCATCTGTCTAGGCTGCAGCTCTGCCCACTAACTGCCTTCCCCTCTGGAGACACGAAACTCTGGAGAACTCCCTGATTGCTCTGTAGCTGAGATACCATCACGCTCACAGTTTGTGTCCTTCCCAGTGGCAAATTAGTCTTCTCGCTACCACTGAACCGTTTTCCTTGTTTCCTAAGACTCAAGTGTTTCTCTCGGCTTTACACATGCAATAAAAGCACATAAACGCCACTGCCCAGTCTCACACACCTGCTTCCACTGATGCCCTCTAAACGAGCCATGGTGGAGGGCAGCCTGGCCTGCTCCGTGAATTCGTATTCATCCCACATGCAGAATGCTCCCACCATGGCCGGCTGAGAGCTTTGCCTGGCGCCACCCGCCCCTGGCACTGTCTCCAGTCGAGAACAAGTCCAAGAAATAGAAAAAACATAAAAAGCTATTGTCCATGTCCAGTGAGAAATGAAACGCATTGGACCAAGCATCACAACTTCCTTAAAATAATACACCTCTTTATCACTTTCACATGGGGATCAGGCTCAGGGCTGGCGAAGTCATAAACCTTCTGAAATCAATGGCTTGAGCCATCACCACTTGATTCTAACACATCCTCTTTTTTTTTCAAAGAAGGCAATTTATTACAAACTTTCAGTGGCCTCACCTTATCTTCAGCACTAAATTTGGTCCAGGTCCTGCTTGGCTTTATAGTGTTGGCTGCAACCAGAGGGTTGGAAGCAATTTACTAATAACAGAACATGCATGGGCTGAAGCTCTGGCTCGGGAAAATGGCTTATGAATTACAGTGTCATTGCAACCCAAAGTTTACCTCATCTAGAAAGAATTAATGACACATACCAGATTTCTTTGGCTTGTCCCCAGGCTCACTCCTTCCAGATTTTTGTTGTTGCTTGCTTGTTTTAGGAACTATCTCCTAAAGATCTCGCAGGCTGGTCTCAAATTTGTTAAGGAGTCAAGGATGTCCTTGAGCTTCTGAAACTTCAGCCTGTGCTGCCTGGAAACTGGGATTACAGGCTTACACCAACGCGCCTTGCAGGTTTATTTGGTTCAGGGCTTGAACCCAGATTTTTATTCATACTAACCAAGCCTCCTGCCAATTTACCTCTCCAGTGCTCAACCCAGATTAGAGGCTCCTAGTTATGGGTGTGGCTTCCTGGGGATTAGCAAGGGAAGTGATTGTATCATCTTTTACCAGCAATTCCTCCATTTCATCTGAAACAAAGTCACAGCAACAGTGGAAACTACAGGGCAGGAAAGAACAAGGTTTCATCATCCAGAGTAGCAATGGCATTTTTCCCCTTCAAGGGGTAAGCAGGCTGGCCTGGGAAGCTATAATCAGAGATTTGGCTTGGGGACTGGAAGCGGCACATTTGTCTGGTTGCCTCGGCTGAAATCTTGCCCCCAGGATCCTCTGTTCATGTGTTCGTCCTTCCATTCGTCTCAAGGGAGGAAAGCAATGTGTCAAGATGTTCCAGTCAGGCCAAAGAGCAGTGTCTCAAGGTCACAGCTAACTCATCTGTTCAACAGAAGTGGTGGGCCAGACAGGCTAATGTCCTCCTCATCTTGGAAAGTTCTGACTCTGGAGGGTTCTGGCTTAAGGGTGATGTCATAAGACCTTATCCCGTACAAGGGCTTCAGAAATCAATAACCACCCACTTACGTCCCTGAGGATTCTTGTTTTTGCCTAAAGGAATTCAATATCTTCTCACGAGAAAGCAGATGATTATCTAATAGCTGGATAGCCCAGTGATTAGCAGAGAGCCCATGCTTAGGGCGCAGGAGTTCCCCTTCCCACACCTCACTGGACAGGTTTGGTGCAAGTTTTGCCTTAGTTCAGCAAATTGCTTTATCGGCCAGTGGGGTTTTAAAGCTTACCAGGCCCTCCATGTTCTACCACACTGTTTCTAGATTCCTCATCTAGATGCCTCTCCACATACATACACTTGTAAGATTGGAAAATGTGCCATCAGGAATTAGCCACAGAAGCAATAAACATTCACCGTCACAAAAAAAAAAAATCATCTGGTCACAAAAGGCCATGACTGTATAATTCCACTTACATATAATGTCCAGAGTAAATTACATTTGACAGGAAATGAATTAATGGTACCCAGGGGATGAAGGAGAGGGAAAATTGGATGTCTGGTAATAGGTATAAAACCTTGTCAATTACTAAGATCTCCCAAACTCTAAAGTTGAAAACAGTGAGCTTTATGGTATGGGAATTATGTACTAATAAGTTTGTTCTTCAGAGGTTGGTGAGAAAAGTGGGTGGGCACTTGCCACCGAGTCTGATGGCTTGAGTTCGAGCCCCAGAATGGGAAAAGGAGAGCGGTAACTCTCACAAGTTGCCTCATAGCTAACATACAGTTAGAGAACAGGATTGTTTACAGTTGCTATTAAAACTATAAAAGGAGACTCTTGAGATAGCTCAGGGTGTAAAGTTCTTGCCACACAAACATGCGGATTTGACTTCTGATCCCCAGCACCCACAGTGAAAGAGAGGCAGAGCACTGGGTACCTGTAATTCTAGCACTGAGTATGTGACACAGGAGTAGCCCTAGAGCTCACTGGCCAGTCATCTTAGAAGAATCTGTGAACGCCATGTATGGTGAGACATCCTGTCTCGAATAGAGAGCAAGGGAGAAAGACACCCAGTGCCACATCTCTGGTCTCCACACACACACACACACACACACACACACACACACACACTACACAAATTCATGCACACATGAACATAATCAAATAATCAAATAAATAAAAACAACGGGGAGAAACGAAAGGAAAAAGCAAACCAGACAATGTTAGCAGAGTGATTGGGATGCCCTGGAAGGAGGAAGAGAATTGCATTCCCCAACTCAGTACAGGCTTAAGTAAGCTACCCACCTAACCTCTTTGGGTATAAGATTTCCCCATATCCTGTCATTGTGAGCTGTGGAGACTAATAACTGGGACACCATTGTCAGGAATTAAACGCTTAATTCAAGTACCCTCAGCAGGAAAAGAATGCTGAACTAAGTAAGACCCCTGGGCCATTCTTTCTACAGGGACATGGATAGTGCCTGAACAAGGCCAGGGAGCCTCAGACACGGGACATGGCCTCGTTTTAGATTCTACTTAATTCATTTAATTTTGAGACAGAATTGAACACAGCTGAGGCTGGCCTGCAACTCTCTATGTAGATGAGGATGATTTTGCCCTTCTGATCTCTCTACGTCCACCACCTAAGAGCGGGAACTACAGACATGCACCCTCACACTGATTTTATGTGTATTGGGGATGGAATTCAAAGCCTTGTGTGTGCAAAAAAGTACTGTGCCGGCTGAACTCCATCCCCAGCCCATTTTTCAAGACCTGCTCAGTTATGATGGCTCTGTTAACACAGGCCTCCTTCTCCCACTGTCTCGCTGAAGAATGCAGGCAGCCTGTTTTTACCTTTTTCAGGGGAGGAAGCTCTGTTCCTTGCCCACACTTCTCAAGCATGAAAAGTCTTGGGCGTGACACTCTCTCGATTAATGGAACCGAGGTCCTTTTCATCAGGCAAATACTGGTCAGATTTAAATGTCAACGTGCCACAATTTAGAATCACCCGGGAGGAGACTCACAACTGAGGAATTTTGTTAGTCAGTTTGTCTGTGGGTGATGGTCTTGACTGAGACAGGAAGAGCTACCCTGGATCGTGTGTGGCATCACACTCTGGGCTGAGCAGGAGCCGTGAGCCTATAGGCAGCATTGCTGTCTGTTTGCAACTATGGGTGTAACCTGCTGAGCTGAGTCTCTGCCTCGATGTCCTCCCAGTGACGGGTCAGGACCTGGAACTCTAAGCTGGGTGAACCAGTCTTCTCCAAAGTCCAGTTGCATTTGGTCAGGGTCATTTATCCCAGCTACAAAAGCAAAACTACATGCACAGAAGAGTTAGGGAATGTTCACTCTTGCATACTGGATTAAGAAACCTTTACCCGACTTGGGAATTAGAACCTAAGTCCGTCATTATTTTTTTTTCTCTTTTAATTAAGGAAAGAATGGAGCGAGGAAACGAAGGAGGGATACACAATCCAGGAGGATGCAGATTTGGGCTTGTAGGGGGGGATACATAAGGGAAGCCAAGATCCCTTTCACACTTCAAAGGAAGCGGTGTGTTTTGTTTTCGTACTTCATCTCCTCCCCTCTTGGGAAAAGAAGCCCAGCTTTGAAGGCTCTCTGTTTAAACTCATTAGGAAAACCATCAATGAAGGAAGCTTTCATGCGACTGTAGTGAGAGGAATTAGCATGATGGGGAGAGCTGGATCAATCTTCGCGCCTTTCATCTGCTAAGATGGGAGGTCAGCTCAGGCTGCCTGTTCAGCTGGAAACTTAACATAAACAAATGCTCCGCTTACTGCAGAGTCCAAGGGACCAAAGGCCTGTGAGATTCTCCCGCAAATCCTCCCCAGAAGCCAGCTCTACCTACTGCATTATCAAGATGGATGGATCGGAGAGCGCAGTGATCAAACTGAATGGCAAAACGTCTTACCCCAAAGAGAAAGTGTTTTATTTAGCATCCCAGAAGGAAAAGAGGCAGGATGTCAATGTTCACAACACAGAATCCCTTCTTTTATTGTTCCTAACTTTACTAAGACTGGTATTAGTATATGTGAATATCCATGTGTGAATATCTGTTTTGGTTTTGATATTGGAATTTACCGTGTGTGTGTGTGTGTGTGTGTGTGTGTGTGTGTGTAAAGCCCTATAACATCTCCAACTGTCATTCTTCAGACGTTGTCTACTTTATATCTTGAGAAAAGGTCTCTCACTGGCCTGGGCCGTGTCTTGCTAAGTATAGACTAGACTGTCCAGCGAGCCGCAGGGTGTCCACATCAAAACTGACACCATGCTTACCAGAAATGGTTCCATTTTTGGTTTTGTTTTGTTGGTTGTTTTAATCATAGAATCTCAGAGTTGAACTCAGGTCTTCATGCCTATGTGGCAGGAACATTGCCAACTGAGCCATCATCCTAGCCTCGGAGTCATTTTTTTATTTTAACATTTTCCTTTTGATTAAATAAGTTTCCTTGGTCAATGTTAAACTATGGTGATTAAAACATATTTTATTGTATTTCCTTATCTTGTAGTGGAGGAACTAAGAGTTTGGTCCTTCTACCACAGGGGCTCCGGGAACCAAATCCAGATAGCCAGGCTTGGGAACAAGTGTCTTTACATCTGAGCTGTCTCTCTGCTCCTAGGGTAAATTTTAAATGTTTTGCCCTCAAGTTAATTTGTATTCTCTATGATCCATCTGACTGATTCAAACTGAGGTTATGGGTAAGAAAAGAGAACTGCCAGTGGTTTTCTAAAAGAAGACCCTAGGGACCCCTGAGGAAGAGGGGAAAAGATGGGACGGGTGAGGAAGGGCTCAGCCGGAAGAGGGGCTACTGCCAAGTCTTATTACCTGAATTGGACTACTGACGATCCAAATGTTGAGAAGAGAGAACTGATTGCTCGGATCTCCACAGGAACACAGTGGCACAGTCTCTCTCTCTCTCTCTCTCTCTCTCTCTCTCTCTCTCACACACACACACACACACACACACACAACCCCAGTGATGACAAGATGTAAGGTAGAAACAAGCAGATCCCGGATGGTTAAATGCCAGCTTGGCTAGCCTATTTATTGAAGTACCAGGCAAATGAGAGACCCCATTTCAAACAAAAACTAGAAGCTGCCTAAGGAACTACACCCAAGGTTGTTTTCTAGCCTTCACACACGAGCCGTATATACATGTACTTACAGAAACATATGAGCATAGGCGCATGCATTCACCATACACACACAAACAAGAATTAAAGCTTATGTATAGCTAAGAAACACAGGACATGATAAAAAAAATATAAGTACACATACATATGTCATTATGTGTGTGTTTGGGTGCATATGTATCATTTTCTGTGTGTATGTGTGTGTGTGTGTGTGTGGTGCAGTCATGCATATGCATGCGTGTGTGAATGTATGTGGTTCTATGTGTTTGCGTGCATATGAGTGGAAGTCGGGAAAGGCCCTTGGGTGTCCTCTATTTAATTTTCTGCCTTATTTCCTAGCAACAGTGTCTCTTACTGAATCTGGATGTCATATTTTCAGGGAAGCTGGTTTGTCACTGAGCTCCTGCATCTGTCTAAACTCTTTAGTGCTACATGCATTGTGATCTCATGAGGTTTTTGTTTGTTTCTCTGTTTTGAGACCAGGACTTACTATATAGCCCTGGCTGTCCCGGAACTCACTATACAGACCATGCTCGTCCACAACTCAGAGAACCACCAGCCTCTGCCTCCCAAGTGATGGAATTTAAGACATGCACCACAACGCCCTGATTTTTACATGGCTGTAGGGATCTGAACTCAAGTTCTGATGCTTAAAGGGAGAGTGTTCTTACCCACTGAGCCATCTCCCCAGTTCCCTCCTGTGCATACCTTAAAAAAGAGAATCCATAGACAACTGTACTGTGATATGTGAAATTGATGAGCTGACAAAACCACAAGGACAAACGAGAATCACCTTTAAAACTTGGTAAAATTAAGCACAGTCAGACTTGAGAAAACTTTGGTTTTCTCTTCACCAGGAGCAGGTGTCTATCCATCCCTCTTTTGGCACCCCCTCATTTAGCTCGTGAGAAAATAAGACATGAGATGACCCGAGCCAAAGCCTGGAGCCATCCTTGTCTAACTTAATGAGCAACTAACTAATTCAAAAGGAAAACAGCCATTCCTTCTCCAGCCATAATGGAGATGCAAGATGGCATGTAAATCAGTAACTCTTGTATTGCAAAACAGACAAATAGATTAATGCGAATTGCAAGGCTGGGTGAGGAGATCGATCAGGTTACTGATTCAGACCATGAACTTTCTCTCAATATACTGCATTTAACTTTTAAATAAGGTTTAGGAGAACCTGTAACACTTTGCTTACTGACAGAGCTATATTTTAGGAAGGGCAGAAATTGGCTAGTCTATAAAAATTAAATTATGCCCCTTTCACGGTATCTAGTCAAGAGGAAAAACTCTAATTACAAGATTGCACTGTCAAACAAATGCAAATTTGTATTCTTTATATCCTGGTTTAAAAATTCATACTGGAAGGTTGGGGGGAGGCTTCTCTTCTGAAATGAAAATCAATATTTGAAATATTTTTATAGAATGCAATGATAAATAAGCAAAATAAATGTGATTCTCAAGGACGCTGCTTAGAAACACCAGCCCATGAAGAGCAGAGCTGGTGGAGGAGTCATTATTCATACGAACATTTAACCATCAATTAAGAAGGACAAGGAAACCTCTTCCCCACAGCCCAGACTTTACTATTCCAGAAATGAAACAAAACAGCATCAGGAAATAGCCTCAGATCCTAATAGGAGCACCTCTCTAAAGAACAGGCAAAGCGTAATTTTAAGTATACCTCCGTGGAAATTAAATTTACCTTCTTCATAATTTCTAAGAGCTGGGTTTGCAGACTAAAGCCAGAGAAGACCAACCGAAGACCTGGTCCCATCATACTGCTGGTATTGGGGTCTGGGCAGGCAGGAAAACTGTCTTTTTTTACTGCCTAATATCAGGGTCGGTTAGTTCATTAAAGTTTCTTAGTCCGTTTAAGGCCTCGGCGTTTCTAAAGCTATTGAAAAATGCCAGCCCACTCGATACTCAAAAGTTTGAAACCCTTCCATGTTAACTTTCTTATTCACTTTGTGGTCTGTCTGCTTGGCCCACCAGATGAAATTAACAGTCTTAAAAACAACAATAAAACAAACAAACAAACGAACGAACAAACCAATCATCTCAATCCTTATGATCTTGCTCGAGCTATCTTCCTGGGTGTACGTAGTGATACATTTCCCTCTGTCAGATGCTGGCAGGTGACATTGTAGCAAATGCGTTTGGCCAGGGAAGCTCATGTCAAGAGCCACATAGTGTCAGCGGCCCAGTAGACTAGGACCAGACATATAACTTTGTAAAGATCTTCCTTTGCTTCTTTATACCATAGAAAAGGTAGTCCAGATCAGTCCCTCAATGTGGAGCATGCCAGGGTCTCTAGAAGAGCTTAGACGACAGAGGCACAGAAGGAGCGTCTTCTGGGGGCAGTCAAGTGATGTTCAACAGAACTCCAGGAAGACACGTATGTGCTCTTAAGTTAGAAACCCTGGGCCTTTTCAGCTCTGGTGCACCAAGAGTCTCAGCACCAATTCGGAATTTGATTCTTAATGGGACCACTTAACAAGTGCTGTTTGCTTTCTGGGGTAAAGAGTGTGAAGTTGACTAAGCAATCGAATCTCAGGCGAGCTGGCTGAATCATAGGAAGTCAGTCATTATGAAGAGAGTGAGCTCACATTATGAAGAGTCTCACATTTCACGAGACACCACAGGCTCGTGCTAAGGGATGAGCCAGATACCCGGTGCATGCAATGAAAGTTAACTCATGCTGCCACGATTTTATTATATTGCGATCACTTAGCAACCAAAGTTGCTCTCCATCCTTGTTGGCAAAAAAATCGAAGTGACTGGTCTATAACAATTACATGAAATTTAATATGGAGTGCCTTCAAGACATCAGTCTGAAGATATTGCTTTCTGTTGAGGAAATAAATAAATAATAAATGAATAAAAAGTAAACAAGCACTACCAATGGAAACAGCAACCACATTTGTCAGGCTTCCATCAAATGCCTTGAATTCATTTACACCTAGTATACTAACCTACAATGGTTAATATCAACGTGGCAGAATCTAGAATCATTCAGCAGACAGGGTCTCTGGGTACGGCTGTGGGGAATATCTTTTCATGGGCAGAGTCACCTTAGTCATGAGCATCCCTGACTCCATCCCTGACTGCATTCCTGGATTGTAATAAAGGAGGATAGTGAACACTAGAGCACTGGCAAGTGTTGCTCCGTTCTTGAGTGTGCGTGGCATGGCCAGTTCCCTCCAGCTCCTGCTGCTGTGACAGTGGCTGACTGGACTGTGCCTTGAACTACCAGTTAAAAATAAGCTCCCCCCTCGAGTCGCTTTTGCCAGCGTACACTGTTACTGCAACAGGAAACAGACGAGCAAACACTAAGATATTCCCCATAACCGGTTTCCCCATTGGATTCATTAATCGCTTGTTTTTTTTTTTCAGACATCAAGATTGAGGCTGCAGCTGTGAACACTTGAGTTTAGTAAGAGTGCTTGCCGCACAGGCATTCAGACCCGAATTCAGATCCCAGCACCCACATCAAATAAATAAATAATTAATTAAAAAATCTAGGTATGGCCATGTTATGCTGACAATCCCAGTGCTATGGGGAACTGAGACAAGTGGATCTCTGAGGCTTGATGGCTGCCAGACTAGCTCTCCAGTGAGTGACCTTGTCTTAAGGAAGGGCAACAGTGGAACAAGATAGAGGTGGATGTCCTCCTGGCTCCCACTTGCCCCTTCACGAGTGTGTGCACTCTTGTACAGGTACATGTGTTGTGCATATACACACACAACACATGCATATGCCACACACACACACTGAGAAACACACATACACTCCTTGAGCTTCATTTTTTTTCACATTGAGACCTATTCCTGTACCGTGTGGTCACTGACATCTTGTCTGGAGACAAGAAGCAACTTGACTGTGTCACTTGAAAACAACCGGCCTAACTCAGGGACTTCCTTCAGGACCAACTGAAAACTTTCTGTGGGCAATACAGAAGTTGTGAGGTGCGTTCTACTTTTCTATAGTATGGTCTTCAGGAGAGGATGAAGCAAGATGAAAAACAGCACCTAAAAAGGGAGTGTGTGATTGCCATCTTGGGGGTACATATAGAAGTCCCCTTCTGAGAATGCTTCGGAGTGACAACTGCTTTTCTCAATCACATTCCAGCGCGTGAAGCACAAGCCCTGGTAAGCAGTGGCCTTGAGGATCCTGAGGGAGTTCTTAAGGCCTGCCACTACCTCCTCCCATCATGTCTGCCTCAAACCTATTTCATGGAAGGGGGCTGCAAATACGTGAAAAGCAACAAATGTTAGACTCAGGTAAAATACAGTGCAAAGAATATCACTCATAAAAAATAATTCATATCCATCTTAGCTGCAGAATCATCATTAATTTTTGTGTTATCGTACTGTTTTTAATAGCAGGAATATCAGATTCTAAAATCATGTTCGCTGGTTTGGGGAGAGAATACATAATTCATGAGAGCAAGTGTATCTCAGATTTCTCTCACAAGAGCAATCTTGGTACAAAGGGCCCACACTGGAGTCAATAATGTATTACAAAGAACAGCCTATAAAGCCGTACACAAAGAGTTTAGGTAGGTGGCTCAGCAGATGAAGTGCTTGCCACACAAGTGTGAGAACTAGAGTTCAGATCCCAAGTGCACATGTAAATAAAGGTCAGCCTGGCAAATGAGATGCCTACTTGAAACCCCAGCTCTAACAGCCAGAGAACTAGCGGTCTAGTTAGAAATGGTGAGTTCTGGGTTCATGTAAAAGATTCCGCCTCAATATATAAAATGAAGCATGATCAAGAAGGCATGGATATCAACCTCTTGTCGCCACTCATGCAGATAAGTATCTACATAGGCATGAACACCACATACACATAGCATGCCAAAAAGTGTGGATATACATCTACATATACTCATATGCCAACAAATGTGAATGTGTATGCACTATACATGATTACCACACATACATAGACATGCGAAAAAATAACACCCCCCATACCACAGCCCAGTCTTATGGAGAGTTGGTAAATCAACTCTCCAAGGAACTAAGACATTAACAAGATACCTTCAAACCCTACCCAGGAGGAACTGCTGTGCCAAGGTGCTGTCTTCAGTGCTAACATCTGAGCATTGTTTTGCCAGAGGGTTAGGTGAATCAATTATTCTAATCACTTCCTGGAGCCCTGTGGGCACCTTGTTGGACTAAAAAGGAACAAGGCTCACTCAATGGAACCCATTCCAAGATGGGTTTTCAACTGTCTTTAAACGGAGAAGTCTCTTTTTGACCTTGGGATCAAAGCGATAGCTTCATTTATTTTCTTAATGTTCTGGTTCCATCTTGGGGTGAGCTTTTAATTCTAGCTCTGGGGTGGGTCGGATTCCACCTCTCAAAAGACGTATTAGCTAGAGTGATGTCTGTTCCATCTAACTCCCTTCTTCAGCTGCACAATATCCAGAAAATTTGCTCTGATAGCCAATAGCTAAGATACTGGGGGTGGGGGTGGAGGGTGGGTAATCCTTCCTGGGGAAGATCTTGGCAATTTGTGCCTGGAATTTGATGCATTGGTTCTAAAATTAAATAAAGATCCTATAGTGTTCTTCAAAGAAATATGGTGTGCCGCTATGACAAAACACATTTTTCAAGTTCTGACCTCTGGGAACTTTGAGTAGCTTCATATTTCAGGCTGACATCGCTCACAGGCTACTGTCTAGCTGCTGGAACTGGAACCAGTTCTCAATGTATTTTGTTTTTTTACCATCCTGATCAGCTTTTTAGCCCAGGAAGGAAAAAGGAGAGAGGAGAGAGAGAGAGAGAGAGAGCTACTGATTTACAATGACTTCCCCTCTGGAGTCCCTTGGGGAGAAGCCTTGGTAATTAACTCTAATGAGGTTAAAGTAACTTCCAACTCTTCGTTTTTTTTCGAACCAAACTGTATAAAGTAAATCTGTGCTAATCAGTGTGTGTATGTGTGGTGTCTGTGGTGTGTGTGTGTGCACAAGCTCATGCACACATATATGTTAACTCAGTCAATGTCTTTTCCTGTAATTTAACACCCTCCATTCCCAGTCCTAGATGGCGCTTGGAGGGAGAAGAGCGGTCCAGCTTACCAGCACTTTGCTCCATCACTTCTTTCTGACACATGTCTTGAACGTTCACGGTGCAATTTACGATGAACTCAGGGGACGAGCAGTCGTTGTTCAGCTGGAATTCTTCACACTGGTAGCATTGAATTTGCAGCGCCAACCCTGTGGGACAGATAAAGTGGGGTTCAGAAGCACTAGTTAAGATCTGGCTTGCAGACAGCACACCCTGGCTGGCCAGTAATCACCGTATACTGCCCCAGACAACAAGGGCTTTTGGCTTCTGCATCCTGATCTTCAGCAAGGCAGGCAGTGCCTGAAGCCAGCAGGGGGCGGCGGCACAGGTTTCCCAGGGTTTAGCATGATAAAGCCCTGTCAGAGACCCTAAATTCCATCTCTAGGCACAAACAGCTCCTGTAACAGCCCCTCAAGCCTTTCTGCAAGTTGTTGCCAAGGGAAGGGTGAGAGTTCAAACCCTAGATCAAAGTAGCCGAGTACAAACTTCATCTCCTGTCTGAGCCTAATTGCTAATTGGTTACAAATTGGTTAATTACTATTTTGGCACCATTCATAATTGCATTCGCTGACGCCTTTTCGGGCTTATTTATTTAATCTTAGAAGTCAGCATTCATAGGCTGGGGCTCTGAGGCTTCCTAGCGACCACCCTGAAACCTGGAAGGAGGCACTGGATACCAAGTGTCCCTGAGCCCTCTTAGTCTTTCAATTCAGAGTCTCTTCCTGTGACCAGAGTGGGGCAGCTGCTGAGGGTGGAAGAGTATGTGGTGTGTGTGCGTGTGTTGTATGTATGTGTGTGTGCGTGCGCCCTCCCCGGGACCGCTACACTACAGCTGCTTTAGACTTGACCTCTCCACCCTCGCCCCCCTAAAAAAACATGCCTGTTGGGAAAGAAAAAAAAAAAACTCTGATCGCTTAGAGTCCATGATCAGGGACTAGGTCTAGCCTTACCATATCTTCCCGATTGCTCTCCTCGGATCTGGGAGCTTCTCTTTGGACTCCATGCCCAGCGCTCACAGTGTGTTCCCTTCTTAGCACCCCACAGATCGTATGCCAAGCACAGATAACTCAAACTGGATAGCCGTCCCCTGCCCCCAGCCTCAGGTTGTCCGGTGTGTCGCTCACCTGTACGCGTTGCCCTTCCCTTGGGTGGTCACAAATACTTGGTAACTTGAGATGGTTGGAGGTTTGTCGCCCCTTTTCCCCGCTCGCCGGGCTCAAAGACCCTCCCCACTCCCAGCTCTGCATCCCCGACTGTGCATCCCAAGCAGCTGCAGCTGAGAGTCGCGCCAATCTGCCGCTCTCCTGCAGCGCGGGACTTGGAGAGAGTCCCAGTCTGGCGCCTCTGGGTCTCAGTTTCCAGCACCAAACTCCCGCTGGGTAGCCCCAGCGCAGTAGCGCGGACCCCAGCTGGGCGCACTGGGGGTTCGAGCAGGGACAGGCGGCGAGATGGCATGAGCGCGTGTCTGGCCAGGCTGCTGGCCTCTCCATCCTTCTTACCTGGAAGCCAGAACAATCCGCAAAAAGTTGCTGCGATGCCGAGAACCCACATCCTCCCGGATCGGCAGGGCCGGGAGCGGGCAGGAGCATCAGAGACCGCGACCGCAGCAGAGGCGACAGCAGCGGAGGCTGTCCGGGCCGCAGCGACTGTAGCTGCCGAGGTTTGCGCTGCTGCTGCTGCCCAGGCGACGGCTGCCACCGAGAGGAGCCGCAGGTGTCGCCCGCGGCGCCCGCATCGCCCGCGCTCCGGGCTCCCAGAGACTGGTCCCTGGCACCTCAGGTTCCCGCTCCCCGGGGCGGAGTGCAGCGCCTCTGGAGGAGTTGGCTGCTGAGGCTTGAAGAACTACTGGCGATCCGGAGCACCCGAAAAAGTCTCGCCTCTTCTACCCCCACCCCTCCCACTCTGGGTACCACGTGACGGCTGCTGAGTTGTGGTGGGGGTGGAGGGCGGGGAAGGCTGGGACTGTCTCTCTGCTGTCCCCACCCCCTTCTACCACCCTTTTAGCCTACCTCCTCCAGTTCCTTGGAAAAGAGCGCCTGCAGTGCTCGGTAGCAGTCCTTTTCAGGGGTTAGGAATACAGGGGTGACTACGGCGCAGCAGGTGCTGCCAGGCCAGGACCTGTCCTGTGAGAACTCGAAGTGCTAAGCTGGGGGTCTCCGCACACTGGGATACCCTTCCCTTCCAGGTGCTCTCTTCCCTCCCAGGGGTGCTAAGTAGTACCCCCCAACACACACACACTGGATGACTGGTATAGGATGAAGGGGCATTTCCGTGCACCTAGAAAAGTTGCACGGTCGCTAGTTCCCTGGGGTGTCCGGTGCAGCTGCGCCTCTTCTTGGGAAAAACCCACATCGCAGGTCACCCCGGTCTTCTGGCACAATGCCTGGGAGTTACAATGGTGACCCTACCGCAGGTGGCTCACTTGGCCAGACTATCCTCTCACCGCTGGAGGATGCCCTGGTCGCCTATCCCAGGGGAAAAAAAAAAGCTATCCTGGGGAGTGGACACCGGGATCTGTGCGTTGTTCTTTTATTCTTTTAGTCGCCGAAGCCAACAGCTATGATTATACACTCCTTATAGGGCTCTGCATGTCTAAGCTTTGGTCATCCGCAGCCTCCCTCCTACACCACCCTCCTTTCTGACAATTCCAGGCGACCCACCTTGCATATTCCCGGGACACCACGGTGCTATTTTTCCTTCCTGGCGGAGCTTTGCAGAAGGCTGTGCTCTGCAAAGAGCTGGCGACCGAAGCTCTTGGTGCCCCCGCCCCCAACCCCGCGCGTTTCCATCCCCCACCCCGGATTTGGGACCCTCAGTGGAAACCCGTGGCTAAGCGTCACCTCTCTTCTGTGGAGCCTCCCAAGGGGAAGTGCTCTCAGGCTGGGCTCTGGTCATTTATTTTCCTACCCTGCTAGCAGAGCAGGTCTGGAAGGGGCATAAATGACTTTCTTGTAATTTCTCTGTAGAGATCGGGTCCATAGCTGCCTCGGGCTCATTCTCCCCATCCCCAACCCCTTCCTTACATTTCTAGCTGGTTAACTCCTTGGGGAGACAGAGATGCTGTGACCATTACTTGCTTGTCTGCAGTGTGGATCTTAACAATTGTTCGAATTACTATTACAGGAGCAAAAGGGCCGGTTTATTCTTTCAGGGAACCTATCCACAGAGCAAGCTCGGGACGCGATTAAGATAATCATTGAACCAATCGCTCCTTGAATAAAGTTCTTTTCTGCTCTTAGAGGGTGGGAGAGGACTTTTATTCAGAAATAAAATGAAACAAAAGGATTTTTAAGGTCTGAAAGACAAAGATGCTTTACACAATTTGAATTTAAGATAACGAAATTCAAATACCACAAATTGCACACATAAAATAACACTGGTCATACAATACTCTATAAAGATACAAGTGTGCTAAGGCAACCGCACAAATCCTAAACATAGCTCTACTCTGCCTGGGCTGCAGGCTTCTGTACAGAAGGAATTATAAATAGTTCACGTCTAGAAAAAATACACATAACCTTTAAAATAGAATTTATCCTCACATATGAACAGTCTTTAATAGAAAAGGATATTAAAAAGTAAGAAATGTTCATAGCACCAACCATTCATTTTTTTATAAAGTGAATATGACAAATAGAGTACCCAGATTTTAATAAAAAAAAGGCAGGGAGATAAAAAAAATCAACAAACACTCAGAGTTGTAGAGAACTACAGTGGAGAGGACGGAGAGGCTGGGGTGAAGCCTGCTGAGATTCGCTCCATTCTGCATTAGCAGAAGCACTGCAGATGCCACCCATGTCATTGCTACTTAAGTCTTTCCAGTGACGATTTGGACATTGGACCACCATTCCGATTTTCGGGGTCAGTGATGACCTCAATCCTCTGGCTTTTCTGCAGACCCCATGTTTAGATCGACACAGTATATATGCAAATAATTTGAAGACGGGGTGATTAACTTCACAAAATCCTTAGTTGGAGTTATTTTTTTTTTAAAAATATATTATCAACTTCTAAAACTTAATACAGCATTTCAAGAGCATGGCGCCAACACTTTTTATTGCTATCTTTCTCCACCTACAAATATAATTTCTCTTTCCCCCAAATTTACAGCTTTTATACAAATACTCAAAAAAAGTGCAAACGTTGAGAATTTTCTATCATATTTTGCTTTTAATCCTCAGGAAACACAGTAAGTAGCGGCGATCTCTATCAGTCCACTAGGGGAGTAAACTCTGGTGCGTCAGCTGCTGTCATCTCCTCTGGAGTTAGTGCTCCCCATATCCCGCTCCATGCTGCTTTCCTAGTGCACAGAGCCCAGGGGTCACTGATGGGTGCTCCCCTATGCATCATGGGAAGCCTGACTTGCGCAAGAAGAGAAGCTGTCATACAGAGAGTCACTCAGAGACTCCACATTGTCCATGCCAGGCCTCGCAGAGTTACTCAATGACACATCTATCTTTTTGCCTTTCTCTTCCTTTTGTCCTTTAACCTTGCTTGGAGACTTTTCTGGTTCTAATAAAATCACAGTATTGCTGTTAAATTTATTGAATGACTCCAGGGAAATTTCAGATAATCTATTCTCAGGATCTTCCTTTGTTTCTTCGACTTGTTTCAGCTCCTGCAATAAAAAGGAGGAAAATATTAGAAACATAATTCTTTGGAAAAAATCAATTTATCCTATCTGATATTCAATTATTGTTTGAATAAAGTACAGTTTAAAGGGGTAGAGGGAACCTACAAGTCCTTAACAATCTTTCAGTGTAATTAAATGCAATAATAAAGCTAATTTTAGGGATAAATCAAGACTTTAATCATTTTACTGAGATAAATAGATCTCAATTTGCAAACCAGTTAAGTGCCACTTAATTCATTTTAAATGGATCCATTTGAAATTTGCTCAGGTAAAGTGTCGTATTTTTCTTTATCAAAGGTTCAAAGTCCTCTGTTTTCTTAATAAATATTCCTTGCACTTTTTCTAAAAGGGATACAGATTGAGTTTCAGCCAGAAGTTACAGTCATTCGGGGGGGGGGGGGATGGCATAAAATCCCTTAAATTGCCATAAAATTTAAGAACATATTAAGCTTGTTAAGAATATTGTCATGTTTGAATTTTGTCCCTTGTAGGCACCAAAGATATTTGAAGGAGTGCGCCGAGTCGTTGACTGAAGATTCCAGAATGGAAACAGGTCTACCCCTTCCAGAAGATTCTAGCCATACCTATTCCCAGGTATTTATGAGATGTTCTTAATACTCCCAAGGATTTCATAAAATACTGCAGTTATACTAGGCAATCTTTGTAGGTTCTCTTGTAAGCGTGAGTGTGTTCAGGGCGGGGTGAGGACAAAGGGAGGCAGGGACACCAGAGGCAACGGGAAGAGTGCAAGCGGTTAAGTCTCTAAAGCACTTTCCATCAACTTTTCTACTGTGAGGCAAGAATCCCATCAACCACAAGGAAAAGCTGCAAAGGGGAGTTTAATATATGATCGCATTTTTATTAAAATATATGATGTCTCGGACAGAGATACTTAACAGATTCTTTTAGCCTTTTCATGACTACAAGGTAAACATTTCTTTTTGCTTTAGCTTTTTGGCCCATATATTACTTTACAAGTTTTATTTCATTTTAGTTGATATATAATAATCTTACTTATACCCAGCACACAGTGTATTTTTCACACTTGTATAGGATGTGTGATAAATAGTCCAATCATGGTGTCTTGGGCTGGGGAGATGGCCAACTCAGGGTGTTACATCCTTGCAAGCATAAGGACCTGCGTTTGATCCTCAGAACCAACCTAAAAGAAATGGATGTGGGGGCACACACTAGTAATCTAAGTGGAAGCAGAGAAAGAACGCTCTCTGAGCTCCATAATCAGCCAGCCCAGCCTACTTGGTGAGTCCCAGGCCAGTGAGAGCCTGTGTTTAGAGAAAAACATACCCCAAATCAAATCAACCCAAACAAGGACAGTGCCAGAGGAACGACTCTAGGTTGTCCTTCAGCATTTACATGCACAAAGGTGTACCTGTACACACAGGAACACCACACACACACACACACACACACAAACACACATGATACTTAGTATGCCCATCAACTCAAACTTTAGTCCCTGTAGCAAGAAGTCAAAACCCTTTTCTATAGCTATTTGGAAACACACAATACTGCTAACAAAACTCACTTTTCTAGGAATACAAGATCAGAAACAAGGCTTAGCCTGATGGTCATTTGGATGTGACTTCCCTGCACAGCAGAGAGAGAGAATTCTGAAGTCAGTTTGGCTAAATATGGGGCTTTTATTCTTTCTGTTCGTTGGACCTATCCCCTTACATGAAAAAAAAAGGACACAAATATCATGATTTTTAAAAAATTTTTTTTAACCAAATCTTCCATTTCAATCATTTGCCAAACCATTTTGAATACATGCAGTTCTTTCTACCGTCCAGCCTACGCCCCATACAATTATACTAGACTTACAAATGCCACAAGGAAACTGATAGAGGCCGACAAATTCAGTCAAGACCTGTAGACTCTTAAATGCTAAGTGCCCAACAGGAAAAGAAAAGAGAGATGTAAGTGGATGCCTTTAGTGTTCCAAGGGCCAGTGCTTGGGGTTTCTCTGTAATGGAGAGCGGGGTCATTTCATGGGAAGATCTGGGCATCTGCCTTGAATTAGTGCTTATTTAATGACTCAGTGTGCTGAAGTATTATTTGTAGAGCAGGTTTTCAATCTTAAATGGTTGCCTGGAAACCATGGTGAGGGGCTGATCCACAGGCAATGATTCCATATTCAGGAAGAACTCGAGCAAGTGCTTTTTCATGTCCTGCCAAGTCTTTAAGCCTTTGATCCCTGCCCCCTACATTACATGGCACCATATTAGCAATGGGCGGAGAGTAGGAAATGGCTTGGAGAGTGGATGTTTGCCTGCATCACCAAATGTGGATATACATTTCCGTTTAGGTGGATAAGGAGCCTGCAGCGCAGTTCCACGTCACCCGGATGTGTGTGTTACTCTTTCTCAAGAACCACCAGCATTTTCCTCGCCTCTATCTACCTGGTCTGTGTGGCTCTTTACCAGGAAAGCTAGTGTGGGGCAGACGGAAGGTTTGGATGCTAGGGCTACATGGTGAAGTGGGTTAATCAGAGACCCTAGAGGGAGACAATCCGAGCATCTGTGTCAGCTAGACCACCTCCCTGACTGTGAGTGCCACGACCGTCCATGCCTCTTCAGATGTGAGTGGTGGCTGGCGGACATTATACATGTGCTGAGGAAAATCTAGAAACACAGCACCTTACAGCTCTAGACACATAGCCCTGCTTCATGTGCATCGTCTTTAGTGGCACAGTCGTTGGTAAGTGCTGCTGTGAACACGTGATCACCCGTCTGTGAATAACCCTAAGGAAACTCATTAGGGCAACACACACACAGACATGCGCGTGCGCACACACACATACACACCATACACATATGTACACCACACCACATACACACCATACCACATACACATACACACCACACACATACACATTCCACCTACCACACACACATACATACACACCATATCACATACACACCACACACACACCACACCTATACACACCACACACATATACATACACACACCTCACACACACACCACAT
>JABTXL010021306.1:13672781-13715261 GCA_025134845.1 Neodon shergylaensis
TGCACACATGCACATGGCACACACATACAGACATACCACACACACACACACACACATTATCAATCCATGACAATGGTTCTCAGAGTTCACGTGCCAGACTAGCAGCAACCACTGGAATACAAAGGAGCCTGTTGGAAATGCAATTTCATGGTGTTCACCCAGACCCACTAGATGGGGAATCTGGGGCCATGCCACCTGTTCTAAGCAAGCTCACAGTGTGATTCTGATACATGCTCAATATGCAATATATACAAGTACTGGCTAGTTTTATGTCAATTTGACACAGCTAAAGCCCCCAGAGAGGAGGGAGACTCAATTAAGAAAATGCCTCCGTAAGGTCAAGCTGTAGGCAAGCCTGAAGACATTTTCTTAATTAGTAATTGATGCTGGAGGTCCCAGTCCATTGTGGGTGGTGCCATCCCTGGGTTGGTGGTCTTGGGATCTGTAAGAAAGCAGGCTTAGCAAGTCACGAGGAGCAAGCCAGTAAACAGCAGTCCTTCATGGACTCCATCAACTCCTGCCTCCAGCTTCCAGCCCCATGTGAGTTCATGGCTTCCTTCAATGAAGAGCAGCGATATGGAAGTGTAAGCTGTAAACCCTTTCCTCACCAGCTGGATTTGATCCCAGTGTTTTATCACAGCAGTAGTAACTCTGACTGAGACAATACAAATATAAAAGCTTTACAATAAAGAAAGTGGGAGGTGGAGAGATGGCCCAGTCATTAAAGGCTGGACTCACAAGCAAAAATAACAGAGTGGAAAGAAGAAACAAGCTATGTATGTATGTATGTATGTATGTATGTATGTGTGCATGCATGTGTCTATCTATCATCTATCTCTAGAATCTACCTAAATCGTGTGTCTATCAACTGTCTGGCTGGCTGGCTGGCTCTGGCCATACTGGTTATAAAAAGAAAGTCAGCTATAAGGAAACCATGCCTTCTCGTTGTGGAGGGGATGGAATGTGAGTTCACATTGTTTCTTGGCTGCACACCATTGGTGCAGGTGACAATAGGGGCCTCTCTTCACCTGGCCTCACACCGGGAGCCCCAGGATAGAGTGAAGACAGTGCTTCAGGAGCATAGGCTGTGTCTAACATCGGAAACACAGGTCCGGAAGTTTTTATTTAGAAGGTCAAAAATCTAGGTACTGTTTGCAATAAATAATTAAAAGTACCATGACTTTTAACCACTTGCTCATAAGAAAACAATTAAAAAGAACAGAGGCGGAAACAAACAAGAACTCCACATGCATATCAGCGTGCAGTATCTGCTTTACCTGAGCCTATGGATCAGGCATCGTGCTGTGTACTTTCCTATTTATCTATTTTCCTATTCTATGTTTTATTGGTGCATATTCAAGGCACACAGTGATGGGTTTGCATGAAGACAGCTAAAGGCTTCAAGCATTGTATTGAATAAGTGTAGACAGAGCAGGTGCCTTTGTCTTAGTCCAGATTTTATAGGAAAGTTTATCTTTTTCCTTATTTACAACTACATGTCAAGATCAGTAGCATTTACTTATTATTTAAGATATATTTTAATGATGTTGTATGTGTGTATGCATGCACGTGCTTGTGTGTAGGTACCCACAGAGGCCAGAAGAAGGTGTCTGATCCTCTGGAGCTGAAGTTACAGACAGTTGTGAGACACTTAATGTGGGTGTCAGGAATTGAACTCAGCAGCAAGAACCCTTAGCCACGGAGCCATCTCTCTAACCCCTCAATCTATCTTTTCTACTGTTTATTTTATGAATTGGGCATGTCACTGTTTGGTGTGTATATGATTAGGATTATTTTATTCTTTTGATTAATCATATTTTAACCAATATTAAGTGATATTCTTAATCCCTGTTAATTAAGTAATTAGTCAGCTAGTAATGTGGCTACACCCACCTTTTTCTAGTTTCATTGCTTAGGATGCCTTTTTCTATCCTTTAATTCTATGTCTGTATTTTTGCCAGTGAGGTGTGTTTACTGAAAGTAACAAATACATGGATTCTGTTTTAGTCCTAACTACTAGTCCTTATCTTTTGGTTGGAAATTTAAGGTTATTAACATTATTATTTTATCTTTATTATTGACTGAATTTTCTAATTCATTTACCTTGTCTTCAAGCCCCATCTTCCATCTGATTATTTCTATTTGTAAAGCTTGCCATTGAGTTTTTAGTTTAATTGAGCTTCTCATTTCCAGAATTTTAATTTGAAGTTTTCAGCATTTTACTTTACTAGATCTTCTTTCCATGTCCCCTGTTCACATCCTCATTTCACTGTGTTGGTTTATTCTCTTTGAATTCATTTAGTTTAGTTCATATTCTCCTTGAAATCATTCAATGCTCTTAGAATCATTCCTTTGACTTCTTAGGCTTCATCTAATTTGCTGTCATTGGAATCCATGATTTTCCTCCTGCTACACACTTTAAAAAATGCCCTACTGTGTAGAATGAATCATAAAAACCCAGAGACAGGAATTGGGGTTCAACCTGAAGGTCAGCAAAGCAAAACAGTCAGCCACTGGCTCTTACCTCTGCTTTACTCCGAAATGGCGATCCTGCGTCCAGGAATCTCAGAATGAGACTGAGCTGAGACCTGTCTCCTCCCATCTTATATTCCTCTCTAGGGCTGGGATTAAAGGCATGCACTACTACTGCCCAGTTTCTATGGCAAACTAGCATGACTACTGGGATTAAAGGTGTGTGTCACCACTGCCTGGTCTGTAATGCTAACCGGTGGGCTGGTTTACTCTCTGATCTTCAGGCAAGCTTTAGTAAAATGCAAATGAAATATCACTACATTCCTACTGTTATATAGATGTTTCCTCCAGATAAAAACAGTCCCTCCAGGGATGGGGAGCTTCAGGAAACTCAAGAAGCAAAGAAATGAAACATGCCTAGGAAAGCTGAAAACCATCAGCCTAGCCAACCAACCACCATCTTGGAGAGTTCAACTGTGCTCCCTTGCTATAAAGATCAGCTGGGTGTGCTGATGGTTTACAGGGGCTCCTTGCCCCTAGAAGCAGAAATAGGGTCCGGGCACACTTGTCTAAGTATCCAGCTGTTTCCTATTACCCTACAACTCTGCATGTGGGTTGTGGGAGGAGCTAGAGTCTACAGAAGCAGGGGGACACTAGAATGAGATGGTTATAGCAAAGCCTTCATCCCTGCTTCATAAGGCTTTCCAGATGTGGCCGAGTCTTGGAGGAGTGCCCACACTCCTGTCAGTAAACCCACCCTATGCCCTGTGAAGAAGTCCAATAAACTCACTGCTTTCCCAGAGCAAACTCTGGCATCCTGTCCCAGTTTGTCCGTTTGTCTGCTTGTCCTTGGGACCTTAAGAGGAGAGACAGATACTGCTTTATATCTCCCCATGGGAAGGAATATTATTAACAACTGGAAAATTCACTAGGGCCCTCCTCAGATTTACAGAAGCAGTAAACGGCTACTGGATGGAGAAACATGACCAGCCAGCCTGCTGAGAGGAGCTCCCCGAGACCTGCAAGACCTGTAAAATGTGCAGAGCCCCAGGACTGCAGTTTTAGCAAGCAGTCACAGTGTGGGATGGACTTTGGGGTGATATAGCTGCCTTGATCACCCCTGCTCCTATAAGCAACCCCTCACGCACACTCCTGTTAGTAATCCCAAGGAAAACTCAAGTTCACCAAGTTAGACTTCAGTGCAATCATCACTTCGGTCTGTCCCTACCTAGGATAAGTAGACATATATGTGGCCTGTCTCCCTAGGAGAGTCTCCCACCTAGCATCTGGCTGTTCCTCCCCTTGCTACCCATTTCATTTATAAGGCTTAGCCAGATACTAGCTTGTCCACATTTTCTTGGCTTCCTTCCAGACTCTACAGTTGCTTCTGAGATTGTGATGTCTCCTTGCCTCCACTCAGGAACACGTGGAAGTAGGCTGGTTACTATCTTGTCAGATGTCATTTATTTCTAACCATCTGAAGCTACGCTGACTTTAAATTTAAATAGAGGGAGGGATTGAGGTCAAATGGTAATGAGTTAATGATCTACTTGGCAGATGAGAACAAAACAGTGTGAATGTCACACACTAACCACAGTGATGACAGCTCATGTTGACTGGGGTAGACGCTAAGGACACTGAGGGGTTATCTGGTTCGCTTTCCAAGTATTGCTTTTTGCCTTTCCTTGTTTATTGTTTATTCATTTTCTAATCCTTTTGTGTGTGTGTGTGTGTGTGTGTGTATATATATATATATATATGATACATGTGTATATATGTATGTATGATTGTGTGTGTGTGAGTTCAGGCGTATAAAGTCAGAGGCCTACCTTGGGTGCCAGTCCTTGTTTTCTGCCTTTCTGGAGACAAGGTCTCTTTGTTGCCCACTGCTGCATACACCAGGGTTGCTGGCTCACAAGCTTCCGAGGCCTGCCCTATCTCAGCTGGCATGATAGACATGCTCTACCCTGTCTGGCTTTAAACAGGCTTTGGGGATTTGAACACCCGTCCTCAAGCTGGCATAGCAAACACTTTACCCATGGCATTATTTCTACAGCTCTATTTGTTACTTATTTGAGGCAAATTCTCAAAGGATAACCTAGTTGGGCCTGGTTCTCCAATTGCAGAGAATATGTGGAGGCCGCCATTAGTATCTCTATTTATAGCCATGAGGCTTGAGGAAGTTTAGAAACTCATTTAAGGTCCTGCTGTCGTGCTATGGGAGCATGGCAATGTGCCTGCAGAGCGAGCCTAGGCTCTGAAACTTCACCTAACAAGTATTGGCCAGTTGTGTCTTTAAGAGCAACGCCTACAATAAGAATCATAGGACGTGAGACAGAGTTTAATGATTAAGAGCAAATACTGCTCTTGTAGAGGACCAGAGTTCAGTTCCCAGCACCCGTGCCAGGTGGCTAACAGCCTAGAACTCCAGCTCCTGGGGATCTGATATCCTCTCTTGGCCTCCCTGGAAACTGTAATCATGTGTACATATAGACACACACACAATAATATAAAGTATATAAAAATAAGAATTACAGAACAACAATGATGAGCCCAGCACAGATCAGGGTTCAACAAGAATTGTGTTAGCGCCCTAAAACAGCCCATTCCTTCACATGTGTTGTATTTCACCAGAATTAAAATAAAATTACTGTATTAAATTTGTCTCCTATAGGTGGCAACAGTTGTATGAGTGACTTTCATGTTGGGTCTTTTTGTTGCACCTGGCAACAAAAGTAAAGCTAAACAGGCAACAGGAGAACATGTTTTCAGGTTAGAAATGAGCATCTTTGCACATCCATAGAGTATTTTCTTGTCTTCTGTGCAAACATAGACTTCTGAGTGATAATGCTAGCAAGGAACTGTGAGGTAGGCGCTAAAAATCTCTTGAGAGTCACACTGCAACTTATGTAATGCCTTGTTGTCAAACAGTAATCAATCAAACCAATTTACTGCATGGCTGACTCTGCATAAATAATCTTATGGTTATGATTCACAGAGGGTACTCTGTAAGAGAGGCTGCTCTTGGTCATATTTTGAAGGGTAAGTAGAATTAAGATACAGTAAAGAAGTAGGAGAGTAACAGGCCCCTTTTGTCTCCGTACACTGTTCTGTAGTCCACTTCAATTCCATATATGTCATGGAAGCCCATCTCTTGGTCTAGTAGACTCTGTAGTGGACAGAATTGCTGTAAAGCTGGAGACACAGAAAGAGGTGTGCCAAAGACGTTCTCAGTGACCCAATCAGACTCCCAGAACTACCAGCACAGTAGGTGGGATGAAAGTTCTTTATTTTTAAATGGGTTCCCCACTAGGTTCTCACAGGAGTTCTAATATCAACAGAGAAGGCCAAGAAGGCCAGAGTCAATTGTGCCTTATACGGGATACTTATATGACCTGTGATTTGCACAGATTTAAGATTCAGTTGAAAGTTGACCTGGAAATTTACTTGTCATTTTGCTTTGTTTTGTTTTTACATAGAAACACATAGCATATGTTTTCACTGTCATTGATACTCATGAAAGAAAATTTGCCTAGAGCAATATTGTTAATGTTAGGAAGGATCAGCTAGGAGGAGAGACAAGCTCTTGCAAAAAATATGAGGATATTTGAGGAAAGACCAAAAAATTCATGGGATTAAACCAGTAAAAGGGATATATTTATAGCTATATATCTATGCCTATCAATGGATCTACTTATCTATCTTTCTATCTATCTATCTATCTATCTATCTATCTATCTATCTATCTATCTATCTATCTACCTACCTACCTATCTATCATCTATATCTATCTGTTCATGCTGATGTCCACATCATCATGATGTTCATGCAGATGCCTGATGAATTCTATAGCTAGAAACTCCCGCCCACAGTCATAGAGAAATATACAGTAAACGTATGATACAGCAAAGTGAATTATCATTCTATGATTAAGGCTACTATTTCATCATTTCAAATACATTTTCATTATTGATTTTATCTTAAAGATATTGGTCCTTAGGCCTACTGTAAAATAACAGAAAGCTATTCGAAGCTGCTGGGGGAATTCAAACTGAGCCTCCTTTCTCAGATGAGCACTAACTCAGCATCAGAGTCCTTGGCCCAAATTAGTGCAAGCAGGGTCTTAACATTCTGAGTCTCTTAGTTCTCTATTGCTATAGAGACTCACTGCCAGTCATCCCAGGAAAACACATGGTAGGCAAACAGCCAAACTTCCAAACTATTTTTTACTGTATGTCAAGTACTGTGTGACTTTATTGCACGAATTATCTCATTTCATCCTTAAAGCAATCCCATGAGAGAGCTCGATTATCAACCCCATTACACAAATTGGAAAATATAGTCAGAGAGGTCTAAACACTAGTCCAAACATGCACGGTTAATCTGCCAGAGAGTCAGGAGTGGAGAAGAAGCAGTCAGAAGACAGAATGCATCAGTACGCACTATGGCAGGTATCTGTAACCTAGTTTGTTAGAGAAGGCCACTTGTTTGTCCCCGGCCTCCCAGAACCAAAATAACCGCACAGAAACTACATTAATTAAAACACTTCTTATTGGCTAACTATTACATTTTAATTTAAGCCATTTCAAGTAATCTATGCATCACCACGAGGTCGTGGCCTGTCAGCAAAGTTTCAGCATGTCTGTCTCTGGTGGCTCCAAGGCTTCTCTCTGACTCCGCCCTTCTTCCTCCCAGCACTCAGCCTAGCTTTCCCTGCCTACCTAAGTTTTGCCTTGCTATAGGTCCAAAGCAGTTTCTTTATTCATTGATGGTAATCACAGCACACAGAGGGGACTCCCACATCACTAGTTCATGATTGCTAAATGGTTCTCCACATTCAAGTTCCTTTCAAATTTTCCTACTCTGCAAAGCTCTAAAGCCTTAATTGGGCATCCTGTATGCATCTATTACTGGCTCAGTAAACAACTCTAACATTCTTCCTCCCCATCTTAGTTCTCAGGGACCTGGAAAAGAAAAGGGAAAGGCTGACAAGTGACTCCAATACCAACTTTCTTACCAAGAAAGCTTCAACTAGAGAATGAGCTTCCAATCTGTAAAAAGTGAGCTCTCTTACACTGGTAGTAGGAAGTAGTGAGCTTACCAGGCAAGCATGAGTGCTCGAGCTCCATCTCCAGATGCCACCGAGAAAAGCGAGCTATGGTGGCACATGCCTGTAACCCAGCACAGGAAAGGAGGCAGGGGAAGGATCCCTGTAGCCTGCCAGGTAGCCTAGCACAGTCAGAGGGCTCTAGTCAAAACACCCTGTTTGGGAAATTAAGGCAGATAGCAAGTGAGGAAGAAACTTGAGGTTGACCTTTGGATTCCGCAAACATGTGTGCATGCAAACACATGCGTGTGCACACATGCACGCGCATGCACACACACATAGAGTGGAATGAGGCATCATGGCTGGCATCTCTGAGATAGGGAATGAACCATCATGGAACTTCATATCATACATAACCAAAACCAATGTGTGCTTCTGATAGCTAATGCAACCCAAGAGAAATGAAGAGAGATCCCGAGATGCCTGTGTATTACCAGAGCCTTTTTTTCTTGTAGATGGATTTTTCTTTGGGCCGCCAGTTCACACACACACACACACACACACACACACACAAACACAAAAACATGGAGACTTATTAATTATGAAAGTTCAGCCTATAGCTTAGGCTTGTCCCACTAGCTCTTACAATTTAATTTAACCCATTTATATTAATCTATGTTTTGCTTTGTTGCTTTTTACCTCTCTTCCATCCTGCACCTCCTGTTTCCTCTCAGTGTCCTCTGGCCTCTCTCCTGGGCCTAGATTCATCTCCTGTCCTTTTCCCTCTGCCTGGAAGTCCTGCCTAACCTGGCCCTGCTTAGCTATTGGACATTCAGCTTTTTATTAAACCAATCAGAAGGTGCCTTGGCAAAGACACATCTTCACAGTGTACAAACAGATAATTCCACAACATTTCCTGAAGTTGCTAATGAAATGAGCCACTCTTCCCTTCCCTGATGAGAAGTGCATGAGGAGCCAGACGCAACAGGCTGGAAGGGTCACCCTCAGCTCTCTTCATCTGGAAGAATAAACCCAGTCTTAGGAGGTCATGTCTCCATCATGCCCCTCCCTTATTAGGGCTTTGCTCTGAACTCACTATGTGACCCTTGATTTCGCTCTGTAATCCAGGGTGATTTCAAACTTGCCATTTATCATTTTTCAGCTTCCTAGGTACTGCGATTATAGATATGGATCACCATGCCTGGCTCTTCAGTGGAGACTTTCACCAAAATAGTCACGCACACACTGGGGCCAAGAAGATGAAGAAAATTCAGGGAATATGGTGAAATGGGTTGGGCTGAGAAGCCTCTCTGGGTGAAGACAGGGGAAGGAAGTGACTGAGCAGATACGGAAGAGAAGCATGCTTCCATTTGGAAGCAGGTAAGTCAAATGAAGGAGGCCGCCTAAGTCAGGACTTTGGTTATTTTATTTCTCCTTTCTGTTGCTAGGATGAAATATATGACGAGAAGCAATTTAATGGTTTATTTTAACTCACAGTTTGAGAGGATACAGTCTATCATGGCAAGGAAGGAATGAGGGCAGGAACAGAAAGCATCTGTCTGTATTGCCGCTACAGTCACAAAGCCAAGAGCAGACAGGAAGTGTCCCTGAGCTATAAAGCCTCAAGGCTGCTCCCAGTGATCCACTTCCTCTTGAAAAAGGACCTCTTAAAGGTTTAACAACCTTTTCAAATGGTGCTACCAGCCAGGGATCAAGGGTTCGAACACAGGAGCCTATGGGGGCATTTCCCATTCAAACAACAGGACGGACAGACAGGCTTGTAGCTTGTGATTTTTCCCCCTTGGGTACTGGGAAGAGAGACTCTGTGTAGTGTTTTGTCATCCTCTCATACTGGTGGTTAGGGGGAGACATTTTAATCTAGGTCTTTTAGTAGAAGGTTGTGTATAACTTCAAGTCCATTTTTAAGTGGCATTTACTGGGGGGAGGTCTGTCTCAAGGGTAGCGATGCAGCCATTTCTCTGCTCTCCTAGTTAATCTGTTCTATAATGTCTCTTGTGTTGTATTCCTGATGGAGCTACCTTCTGACCGAGACATGAAAACAAATCGCAGGACCTTTGGTGGGCACTAGAGAGCCCTCCATGCTCTCCTCAAGAGTTGTAGCATTAACCCCATTAACCTGGTCAGACTCCAGCACAGATAATTGCCCTCTTGTGGCACTGCAGTCCTCCTATTAACTCAACTGGACACATGACTTCACTTGCTCTCCTGAAAATTTAATAGGACCCGTTATGACAGAGAACCAGTCTCTCCATTCAACCCCAGGCAAGGATCTGTGAGTCAGTATTTTGGGGCGCTCTGCTTCATTACTGGGGTCTTATAAAAATTTTTTAGCATCTCCCAGGCAAACTGGCTTTGCTAGGTAAAAGAGTAATTGCCAGCTGAGATGTGCTTTTATGACCGAATTAACTCCATTGCTGTCTGTAACTGTGATCAATGGTTTCCAATGACCTTTGTAGGAACTCTTGAATCCTTGATGGGGGCAAATGAAGTTGCAAAAAAGAGGAAGAGAAGGTCAGTAAGAAGTTTGGGATTGGGTGCATCTTGTGGAAAGGGAAGGATGAACATGAGAAAGAGACAAAGACCACAGAACCGTTTACAGGCAAGAGAAAAAGTCTGAGGGAAAGGCATTGTGTAGAGATGGTGTTCCAGCTTGCTCTCCATTGCTATGAAATACCATGACCCAAACAAACTTGGGAATAAAGGGTTTATTTAGTCTACTGGTGTAGGAGGTCCTTCTGTTTGTGTGCTGCTTTCATTGGTTAATGAATAAAGAAACTGCTTTGCCCTAAAAGGGCAGAACTTAGGTGGGCAGAGAAGAGAGAACTGAATTCTGGGAGAAAGAAGAACAGAGTAAGAGACACAATGGACCTTCTGCCTGAGACAGACACTGGTTAGAATCCACAGTCACACGGTGATACACAGATTAATAGAAATGGGTTAAATTAAGATGTAAGAATTGGCCAATAAGAAACTAGAGCTAATGTGCCAAGCAAAGTTTTAATGAGTACAGTTTTCTGTGTGGTTATTTCGGGTGTAAGCTAGCCAGGTGGGCAAAACAAACAAAGCCCCCCCTCCTTGTAACAGTCTACATGTTCTGATTAAAGGCCATCATTGAGGAAAGTCAGGGCAAGAGCCAGGGAGGAAAGTTGCTTACTGGCTTGTTCTCCAAGGCTTGCTCAGCTTTCTTACTTGTCCATCCCATTGTCATCTGTTCAGGGGTAGAACCAACCTCAGTGGGCAGGGTGCTCCCACATCAGTCAGCAATAAAACAACCCCACAGGCTTTACAGACATGTCCATAGGCCAGCATGATGGAGGCATTTTCTCACTTGAGGTTCTTTCTTCCCAGCTGTCTCTAGTTTGTGTCAAGTAGACAAAAAAAAAAAAAAAAAAAAAAAAAAACCAACCAGAGTGGGATATGTTCTCAGATAGTAAAATGGGCAAAAATGCTGCCTTCACTAGTAAAATATAATAAAAAGAATATTGCAACTTTGTTAAGTCGGAGAAGGGCACTTGGGAAGAGGGAAGGTATACTGATGGGTAAAACTGGAATAATCATGGAAGCACACTTGCTATTCCTAAAATTGATTTGAGGGATATCATCTGAAGTGTCCATTTGAAAACGTTCCTTCTCCCACCCCCTGATGGAGGAGGGTCATCTTTCTATCTGTTGTTTCATTGGTTAAGTAATAAAGAAACTGCTTGGCTTCTGATAGTGTAGAATTTAGATAGGCGGAGTAAACAGAACAAAATGCTGGGAGAAAGAAGCTGAGTCAGGGAGTCGCCATAATTCTCCCACTCCAGACAGACACAGGTTAAGATCTTCTCTGGTAAGCCACCTCGTGGGCTACACAGATTATTAGAAATGGGCTAGTCCAGGTGCGAGAGTTAGCCAAGAAGAGGCTAGATATAATGAGCCAAGCAGTGTTTAAAAGAATACAGTTTCCATGTAATTATTTCGGGGCATAAGCTAGAGCTAGCTGGCGACCGGGAGCTGGGGCGGCAGGGAAGCGGCCCGCAGATCCTTACAACAGAGTGGCGCCCAACGTGGGGCTAAATCCACTTCAAAACCTGAGAAAGCTTAAAAATAAGGAAAAGAGAGTTTAACACAGCGTTTTGCTATTTGTGGGTGGCGTGCCGCAGAGAGAAATTGTCCTGACTCAGCAGCAGGAAAAAACTGGCTGTTTTAAAATGCTGGCTTTCTGGGCTGTGCCGCCATTGTGATCTCTGTCTGGCTCCCGCGGGAGACAGAGCTTTTGAATGGAGCATTTGGAGTAAAATGCTACAGCTTGCTTGATGGCAATGTGGACTGCTGTGTGCCTGGAACTGTGCTGTGGCTCAGAGGCACAAGCAGCTCTGCCGTGCTACTGGTGAAATGTACAAGGATCAGAGGCACGAGCGGCTCCGCCATGTTGGACTGGGCGGAGCAAGCAGGCAGTACCTGTTTTTGACCTAGGAATGTCACAGCTTAGATTCTTAAGCGCTTAACGATTTAAAAGCGAAAAACAAAGTGCTCCTGGATAGTAAAGAATTACAGATTCACAATAGGACAGATTCAGACCTGTAAACGAATCACAAAGTTGTATGAGTGTACGTAGGCTTGAGAGAGAGAGAAGAAAAAAAATATAGAAAATAAAGTTAATGGTTTAAAAAAAAGGGTAAAGTCTTTAAAGAGACAGAATAAAGTAAACTGATAGAGTAAAAATAAGCCACGTAAAAATGGAAAATTCACAAAGAGTCTGGATTCTTTGTATTATTGTGTTTTCTTTAAAATTTTTGACTGTAAAGGAGCTAAGTACAGAGAGACATTTCATTATATGGGCTGCCAAGTGGAACCAGAATGGATATCATGAGGGTATGATTTCAGAATTTGGGTCTAAGGATATGATGCTTTGGAAAGGGTCTTCTTTTGTTTTCACAGAGGATGTGACCCTGTGGATTGCATCTATCCCGGTATGGTATGATAGACCACGTCCTCCTGAAAGGTTGCTGTGAACACCCTCAAAAAATTACTTCACTCAACTGCCAACTGAGATGAACCTAGCACACAGGTTACCCCATGAACGATATTATTAACAATGCCCCCATTCAGCAGGAAGCAGTTTGGAGAGAAATAACTACGCCCATATTCCCAAATATTGTTTATAAATGTTCTTTTACATTTAAAGGGGGATATGATATAGATATGAATAAATTGCATTGGTATGTATTTTAAGGTCAATTTTGTTATATGTATAAGTATTTCTGCTCTTGTATAAGGTATTGTGATTGTGTAGCTCATTTTAAAATGTAATGTATAATTAGGAAATATAGGTTGTTAATGGATAATAGTCAAGCTTGTAGTCATGTTAGTTAGATTTTCTAGATATATAAAGATATATTTCAATAAGATAGGCATTCTTCATATCTCTCAAAGGCTGCAAAATATGGCATTTAAAATATTTTAATAACTTAGGACTTTTTATGACAATGAGACATGTCTGCTCCTGGCGGCACCAATCTACTTCTAGAGGAAGATGGGCATCAAAGAGGATCCTTATGGAGTTTGATAGCCATTTGGGCAAGAAACTGCTCTTGCCTGGACTGATGCATAAACTGGATACGAAAAACCCGCAGAGAGAGGACTGCTGAACTTGCCTAAAGGTGAGATGATCTTTCGGGGTTCCTGATTCATGAAAGAGTCTGCAAGACATTCTGCAGGACACAGCAGACAGTGACTGAACTGTCTTTGGAATTTCCTGCTTGATGAAAATGTCTGCTGGATACTATGGGCCTGAAGGCTGAAGATGGATGCCCCAACGGTACAAAAGAACTTTGGGTGACTGTCCAGGCAGCGAGATGTCTCTGTCATTTCTAGAGTTTTGGATTTCTTGTTTGCTTAGGTAATATTATATCCTTCTGGAGTCTTTGATGGAGTTGAAGAATGGATAGTTATAGTTTTCCATTATTATGATAAAGATAAAATAGATATAAATATTGTAACTGTAATTCTTGCTTAATAACTGTTTTGCTATATGTAATTTTACTATGTTAAAGTTAAAGCCTTTCTTTTTTGTTTAAACAGAAAAAGGGGAAATGATGGAGGAGGGTCATCTTTCTATCTGTTGTTTCATTGGTTAAGTAATAAAGAAACTGCTTGGCCTCTGATAGCATAGAATTTAGATAGGCGGAGTAAACAGAACAGAATGCTGGGAGAAAGAAGCTGAGTCAGGGAGTCGCCATGATTCTCCCACTCCAGACAGACTCAGGTTAAGATCTTCTCTGGTAAGCCACCTCGTGGGCTACACAGATTATTAGAAATGGGCTAGTCCAGGTGCGAGAGTTAGCCAAGAAGAGGCTAGATATAATGAGCCAAGCAGTGTTTAAAAGAATACAGTTTCCGTGTAATTATTTCGGGGCATAAGCTAGAGCTAGCTGGCGACCGGGAGCTGGGGCGGCAGGGAAGCGGCCCGCAGCTCCTTACAACAACCCCACTCCTGGTACTAGATACATCCACAAGTAGAATTTAAAACATAGTTTGAGACTGAGAAGATGGCTCAGTGGGTAAAGCACCTGCTGTGTAAGCAAGAGAACACATTTGTTTGGATCATGAGAAGCCATAGGATTGTAGGCCTACCTGCAATTCCAGCCGCAAAAGGCTGGGATGAGACGCCTAGGGAAAGCTGGCTAGCAAGACTGGCCTTGTCAGGTTGGACTGAGATACTCTGCCTCAATAACAAAGATAGAAAAACAACAGAGGGTGATTCCCAGCACAAACCTCTGGCCTCCACTCTCAAAATGTACATATATTTACACATATGTGTTGTGTGAATATGAACACACAACACACACACACGTAAAAAAAAGAGTACAATAAGCTTTTTCAAAACAGGAGATTTCATCAGAATTGGTCAATTTTCCCAAAAGTAAAAAATGGGCATTATTTTATGGAGACTTGTGATTAGGCAAGCAAGCCAGGCCACTGAGAGCAACATGTATAAGAGATGTAAGTAAATGGAACATGCTTTTCTGTATTGTCATGTTCCTTTATGCACAGAATGGCAACTAAAAAATATTCAGGAATGTAAATGGAGCAAACACTGAGCTAGAAACTGCCAGACTGGTCAATTCTTGTGTCAGGTGATGGGAGTATGAATAACAAGACCTTCTTTAACTCACAGGCACAATTATAGTGCATTTATACACACACATATACATGCATACAAACACACACACATACACATGCCTCAATAACAAAGATAGAAAAGCAACAGAGGATGATCTCCAGCACAAACCTCTGGCTACTTGCCA
Organism: Neodon shergylaensis; assembly: GCA_025134845.1. Lineage (NCBI taxonomy): Eukaryota > Metazoa > Chordata > Mammalia > Rodentia > Cricetidae > Neodon > Neodon shergylaensis. The sequence continues at coordinate 13,687,611 of JABTXL010021306.1, forward strand.
GACACATGCTACTTGCTTGATTTGAAAGACTATTTAGGCTATTTCTCTCTGACAGCCTTTTTGAATCATCCTGTACCTTAAAATACAGTTATACAGCTGTGTAGCCAAGGTCTGTCTGGCTTAGAAATGTATGTACCTTTGAAACACAGAGGGTCTGTAGACTTTGCCAAAGGAAGTGCAGCATGAAGGGGACACCCATGTCTTCTCATCTCCACACGGCTATGGTTTAACTTTGGAGTGACAGGATTTTGACTGTTCTTATAAGAAAAGTAAAAGACTTTTTTTCTTGATTCAGGTCAATATATTTTTAAAAATTACACTATGACTTTTATTTTATTAACCTGGAAATTTTCCTTTCATGAGAAAACATCCAAAGTCATTAAAGGGGTTGAGATCATGAAAGTATACCCAAGTGTTATATGTGTATTAGCAGGACATTCAGTGAGTATCAAAGCCCAGGGGAATGTTCTGTTATCTAACTATGGGTATTATGTGTTTCAGTGAGTATGTGCCACATGCTTACAGATACATGTGTATGTGTGTGTATGTGTGTGTGTGTAGAAGCAAGAGGATATTGTTGACTCTTCCTCAGTTGCTCTATACCATTTTTGGACAGGGGATCTAAATTCATATTTAAGCAGCAGCATGTCACTGAATGAGGCATCATGCTAGTCTGAATCCCATGAGGGCTTGGCATTGCAACTCAAGGTCATCATCTATGACATTCATACTCAAGAACTGTGTAATCACATTCCATATATGTTTGTATATGTGGGTGTATATGTGTGTATTTGTGTGTCTAAAAGCTAAGTCTTGTAATGTTTTAAGTAAACGTTCTCTTCTGTATATTGGGTCTAGTTCTTAGCTATCCTTGGCTTCACATGGCTCCCTAGGAATGACCAGACAAGCAGGGTTCATTCCAATAGAACAGGGAGGGATACACGATGCGCCTTGGCCTCCAGTCTCTCAGCCATCTTACCACAGCTCTGGAACTGAGTGGGATTGCAGCCTAACCTGCTTGCAGGAGCACTGATTTCTGGGGAGCTGAGGGGGAGGCTTTACTCTTGGATAAGCTGTTCACCTGCTAATGTGGTTGATGTTCCAGTTCAGGGCCTGGTCGGCTTTTCCTTTGCATAAAATCATTTGACATATTGAATCCTGAGAGCTGGGGCAACTCAGAAGTGACACTAATTTATCGGTCTCTCTTCTAAGGAGAAAACTCCCTGGTGGAAATTGTTCTGAAGATTCAGAAACCACCAGCTGCTATTAGAGTCTGAAAATCCAGACACAATAGCCAATACGAAATGTTATTGAAAAGTGCAGACACATGGCAGATTGTGCACACCATGGCTTTTCCCTTCCCTAAAGGCGGTTGCCATCAGGAAATGAGCTGCCTAGTTTGAGCCAGTCTCGGGGCAATTTGCTCAAGTCCAGAGTCCTAGACTCTTCAGGCAGAGGAGAGTTGGCGATGTGTCTGCTGTGTGTGTGCTTCAAGGTATAATGTCACACTGATGATATTCTTAGAGGCAACAGCAAGACTGACAGTGAACACCTACAAATATTACTAGCGTGTCAACTTTGGAAATTAAACTGTAGGGAGATTATGTTACTCCTATCTTAACACCCAAATTCGAGCATCAGGCGGCACTGTGGATGCATCTTGCCACCTCCCCCCACCTGAGGTACGGCAGTCTCTTCTAATCTGCGGGAGATATGTGTTAAGCCTCCCAGTGGGTGCCCAAAATTACATATAGTACTGAACTTTATACATGCTATTATTATTTGTATCCATACATGTTATTAAATTTTAGTTAACAAATTAGGTGCAGTAAGAAATTAATGACAAAGAATATTTACAATAATATTTTATGTGAATGTAGTCTCTCATAAAATATCGCATTGCATTGTACTCCTGCTCTTGAGATAATGTGAGATGGTACAGTGTCTAGATGAAAAATGTCATGAGAATTGTTACACAAAATGACTGGTAAGCAAGCTGCAACTGAACATAGCACTCTGATGGTGTGACAGTTGATCTGATAACTGAGCTGGCTAAAGAATCAGATGACAGGTAGTGCATATACTATGGATATTTTGGATGAGGTGGTGGCTCAGTAAGTAAAGAGCAGGTAGTATCTACCATGTGGCTATGCTGAGTGGAGGAACAGTTTGCATCCAGAGCAGACTGGGATAGTAAGAGAGTTCCTCATGCCACTCAGAATAGTGCGCAAGCTCAAATGTAGGAATTCTTTATTTGCGGACTGTATTTGACTACAGTGCACCAGTTACTTTTCTTACATCTGTGACCAAAGACTTGACAAGAAGTAATGTAAAGGAGGAGGAGCTTATTTGGCTTATAGTTTAAGAAGACATATAGTTCACTATGGTGGGGAAGATGGCAGGAGGATAAGGCCGGTCCCATCGCATCTGCACTGTGGAAGGAGATAGGCCATCACATCTCAAGATCTGCCTCCAGCTACCCACTTTTCTCCAGCAAGTTTCTATCCCTTAAATGTTTAGAAATTGTCTTAAACAGCAGAACTAGCTGGAGACCATGTACTGAGGGCACATGCCTGTGGGGGACATTTCACATTCAAACCATAGCATAGGGGTCCCTGAGAGCAAGGGGAAGAAAACTTAGGGGTGAAGAGGGAGCACTGACTATTCACCCAGCCAATCAACTGCTGTATTCTCAAAGGCAGCCTCTTCAGGAGCCATCTTAGCTGGCTTAATAATACTTTATGATCTGTAAGTCAACCACCCGTGAAAATAAAAAAATAAACTTTATTTTTGTCTCTCGTGCACAGAACAATTTAATTTTTAAATTAATGTAAAATCAAAAGGCGCCTTGCTCCCAGTGAGGTATGTCTGCCCCGCATGACTGTGTAAACACAACTCAATTGCTCTGAGAATTAAAGATGGATCAACAAAATCAATAGTTAATTGTGTTACTCTGGGTTTTTCATTTCAGATCTAATCTGAAAAGAAGGTCCAAGGGATGTTTGCTCTTGGTTTTCTTAAAATATTATTTAAAAACCCCCTGTCAGGCCAAAGAGTTCACAGGGGTCTTCGCATTATTTCCATAAGTTATTTGGCTTGTAAGCAGTCAAGGTCATATCGATCGCCCAGCCTCTCCTGTTTTCATTTTTAAATTCTGTATCATTATCGGGCAAGCTGCCGTGCACTTAGGCCAAACTGAATTTACTGTAAAAATCACACTACATAATACATGTCTTGGTACCAAACACAGTGTATTTCTTACATAGTATACTAACTATTTTATTATTTTATTTTTTTTTTTTTTGAGGCAGGGTTTCTCTGTGTAACCATCTTGGCTGTCCTGGAGCCCAATTTGTAGACCAGGTTGGCCTTGAATTCACACAGATCCACCTGTCTCTGCCTCCTGAGTGCTGGGATTAGGATTAAAGCAGTGTGACACTACCACCCGGTTTCCATTAGTTATTTTTAATTGTGTGTGTGTGGGGGGGGTATGTTACACCGGTGAGTCCAGGTACACTCGGAGGCCAGAAGAGGGTGTCTGAGTTACACCCTGCAGCTGGAGTTACAGCTGGTTCTGAGACGCCTCACATGGACGAGAGGACCAAACTCAGGTCCTGCACAAGAGCAGTAGGTGCTTGGGACTGCTGAGCCATCTCTCCAGCCCTGCAGAGTAACTTCTGATCTGTTTCGTGATGATATACATAGCTGTTAATCCCAGCAAAATGAACAGTGTTGAGTATGTATGGTCTCATGTTCCCATTAGTTATGAACCTGAAAGAACGCGGAGTTGCCTGAGAGATGGGCCTCTGCGCATGTCTACAGGGGCTTATCCTGATTGTGCTAATTGAGATGGGAAGACCAACTCGCGGTTAGTGGCATCGTGCCTTGGGTAGGAGTGGGACAGTATAATTAGAGAAAAGCTGAGCACTAGCATGTCTTCATTGGTGGCTGCCTTCCAACTGCAGAGACAGCATGAGCAGCTGTTCCGAGCTCTCCCTGCCTTCCTTCCCCCATCATGATAAGCTCTGAGCCCAGGTGAACCCTTTCTCCCTTAAGTTGCTTTGGTCAGAGTACCTTATCACAGCACCGGGAAGAGACTGAGATGGGTGTATGTGGCACAGGAGGCAGTACTGAGGGGATGGGGGCGATCCTGTAAGAAGGACCATCTAGCCCCACATGCCCAAGAGGCCAGAGGAAGTGCTACAGCTTGAATGAAGACTGGGGACCTCATTTGTGCAGGCAGATGAGGTGAAAGGGAGCACAGTGAGCTTCTTCCTGTTTAGGGAGATGTACAGTATTATCCGAGGCCCATGGGGGTACCCGATGGACTGCCTTGACCTTTGTTATATTACAGCGGAGCTAAATATGCAACGTTTGAAATTCTTTTCCCTTTTAAGCGCAACCTTTCATGTAATAAGTTAAGCCTTGCTCTCTCGCTCACACACCGTTAGAAGCCTCCATCCATTTCAGAGACCGAAGGCAAAAATAATTCTAGAAATAATGAATCAGTTTTTTTTTCCTCTTGCCATCTTGTCTAGAAATCCCGTGATTATTTTGCCGTAGCTGACAGTGACCTTCTCAAAGGCGGCCTATCAAATGCTCAAGATAAATAAGGAGAAGGTCTCTTTCTCCTGCCTCCAGCCAAAAAAAAAATGTGGAGAGGGAGAATGTTCATGAGAGTGTCGATATGTTCATCTGTGGATGAGCAGTCATGTGCTCTGCATGGGTCCAGAGACCCCATTCCACGAGACCCACAGGGCATAACGCTTGGAGGGACCTTGATGGAGACACCAAAGGATTTCACCAACTAAGTGGAAAAGAATGGTTTCTTGGAGGGTGGGTAAGGGGTGCAGGCAGAACTCCTGGCTCCTGCAGAAATTACCTAAATGAAAGGGAGCTACAGCTGAAGACATCACCACCTAGACAAGCCTGCTCCTGATTTACTAAGTCTGGGAGCTAAGATTAATAATGAACCCTCTCTTCACCCTTGACACCATAGTCTCTCTTTTTCCCCAGGCAGCAGAAGGAGAAGGAAGTCTCTCCTAATTTTCTCCCCATGGAAGCAAGGTTCCTGAAAAGTAGGTGGGGCTGACAGGGGACACAGTGCTGTGGGGTTGCATAGGAGCAAGGGATTGGCTACTCAGGGTCGGAGACACCTGCCCATCTTTTAGGATCCTGGTATTAGAGTCTTGTTCGATTTATGGGCAGCTGAAGATAGAGACCTTAACTTCCAGAAAAATGCAAGCTCCCAGGGTCAGAGTATGAAGCAATGGGTAAAAACACTTGCCATATTAAGCTGATGACTGGAGTTGATATCCAGAACCCACGACAAAGAGAAGAGAGAGAACCCGCTCTGCCATGCTGTCTTCTTAAAGCTACATCATGCTATAGTACTTGCAGCCACATACATATATCAAGTGGCATATGTATACCCACACACATTCAATAATGATGATGATGATGTTAATGATAATAATAATATAACAACAATAAGCTTCTCCTTGATAAAATTGAAAGGCAACTGGAAGCTGAAGTGTCCTCTATGGAAGTGGGGAAAAGAAAAAAATTTCTATTGTCAGACAAGCTGAGACTATCAATTGGCTCAACCAGGTAGCATCCAGAAGCATCACGGGGCAAGGATCACAGAGTTCAAAGATCAATCTGAAAAGCAATAAGGACACCAGTGATCCAGGATTTGCAGATAAAATTAGGACTGATCAGCAACATCTTGACAGAAGGTCAGTAGCATGCAGATAGGTGTCAGGTGTATTATTTAACTAGCCATTTGCAGATAGCAATGGCAGAATTCTGAGCTCAGTAAGACAGTCTTAAGGTTCTGGTTCACATATCTTACTCTCTCCAGAAGGGTTTTGCCCTGGGCTGATGAGATGCCTCAGTCAGCAAAGTACTTCACACACAAACACGAGGACCTGAGTTTGGTCCCCAGAACCCATGTAAAAGGAGCTGGGCAGGGTGGCCAGTGGAGAGGGGGTAGAGACAGGTGGATCCTGAGGCTCCCTGGCCAGTCAGTCCAGCCTAATAGGTGAGTTCCAGGCCAGTGAGAGGCTCTGTCTCAGAACCTAAGGTGGACAGGGTCCTGAAATGACATCTGAGGTTACCTATGGCTTCCATATGCACGCGCACTTGTACACAAATAAATACACATACACGCGTGCTCCCATTTAAATATGGACACATACACATGAACCTGCATACATATGTATACATATGTAAATGCGCTGGTATACCCACATGTCCTTCCATCCTTTGGGATCACCATCACCCACATCTCCTGACACAGGTCCTGGGAAATCTCAGAATCATTTTTTACCCAGGAGCAACCTTGCTCTCCCTCCACTTCTCTGTAGACCAGCACTGTGGTAAGAGCGAGCCAATGTTACAATACACACTGCTGATGTGTCTCCATCTTCCATACAGGGGTGATGACTTTATGTCTTTATGCCCCTGTGCCACATGCCTGACACACAGACCACATGTGTTAGAGAATCCTTGTTTCTGGTCCTTTCACCCTGTAACACCTTTTCATGCCTTTGAAAGTCACTGGGTTCCAAGAACAAGACACTGGTCTCTTTAGTGGGAAGTCTGAGAAGGGCAGTTTAGTGTCCAAATATCCAGATTTACTTTGTTTAGAACTTGTGCATGGATGTAATTACTTCCACAATAGGTAAATGGGAAAATAAAATCTGTTTTTCAGAAAACTTTGATTAGCACGTACTTTGGAGGAGCATCCTGCCACCTGAAAAGATAGAGATAAAAACACACAAAGAGCGAGTAGGGATCAGACCACACAACCATGGGGTTGGAGGGATGGCTCAGTCAATAACGCATTGCTTTGCAAGTACAAAGATCTGGGTTTGATTCCCTGACCCCATATGAAAGTGCCTGAGATGGTGGTGTGCACTCGTAATTCTAACCCTGGGGAGGAGGAGACAGGGGATCCCTGGGATTTGCCAGTCAGCCAGTCTAGCTTACTTGGTGAATTCAGGTCAGTCAGAATAACAAGGTGAGTGGCATCCTGAGGCATAACACCTAAGGTTGTCCTTTGGCATCCACATGTGTGTGCACACACAAACACACAGAACATAAGATTTAAAGAGAACTGTATAAAGGCCTGGGGTCCTCAACAGGCTCATGACCAGGATGGAGTCCTAAGTGATAACTTCCTCACTTTGAGAGGCCCTTGGCTCAGTCTGTGTTCGGGTATATAGGAAACCCTAAGGTGGTAAAAACTGATTCATGTAACAGGTAGCAACTTTTTTCACATGCCAAAACTGACATAGGTTTGGGAGTAGAATGGAGAAAATTGCCTAAGTCTCAGATTCATGAAACCTCAGACTCCAGCTACTGAAATCTGAGCAGGTTTGTGTTTCCGTTCACTGTGTTCCTGCCCAGTTTCCCTGCTACACATACCTACATTTTCTTATTGACTTGAGAACTAATTTTCCTTAGATCTGTTCTAGGCAAGTTACTGGCATAGTTGTGTTGGAGGTGGGAGACTGGGGAGGTCACAGCTCAGTCAGCGCTGTGCTTGTCACACAAGCCTGAGGAGCGGAGTTCCAGACCCAGCAGCCATGTAAAAAGCTGTGTGCGGCGGTGTGTGCTGCAGTTCTAGACCCGAAGAGGCGGAGACAGACCCATCCTTGAGGCTCAATGGCTAGCCAGCCTGGAGTGTTCAAACCAGTGGGAACTGTCTTAAAATAAGTGGACAGTGCCTCAGTTACAACATCTGAGGTTGTCTTCTGGCCTCTGCATCTCTGACATATGACCTCCTATTTCACAAGAACACAGGGATATATACAAATGGGATTCAGGGTGATCGTAGGATTACTAAACATTATAAAATTGATCCAAAGATCGTATCCATTGGTAAAGGATCAGGAAAGAGGTGTGTTAAAAGTCCAAACCCACTAGGCACCTACACTTCTGTTTCTGTTCCTTTTGCAGGTTTTAGAAAACAGCTACAGAAATTCTCAAGCAAGAGAAAAACCAAGTCACCACTTACAAGAATGTGCATTGGCCACAGCCAATAGAAAAATCTTACTGTGTACCAATTAGAAAAGAAACATAGTAGGGGACTACGGATATGGCTCAGCAAGTATGGTGCTTGGATGCAAATATGAGGACCACATCTGGATCCCCAATAACCATGCAAAAAGCTGGAAGTGGTGGAGGTTACCTGTCACCATATGACTGGGGGAGGGTGGTCACTGGCAGATCATGGGAGCTTGAACTGGTGTGAGTGCCGGGTTCAATGAGAGATGCTATCTCCAAAGATAAGTTACACCTAATGTTGACCGACCTCTGGTCTCTATATGTGCATGCATGGACAAACATGTATCTCTCTCTCTCTCTCTCTCTCTCTCTCACACACACACACACACACACACACAAGCAATGTAAAGGATGTCTTACTTCATGTGGCCAGAATTTGGTCAGTGAGGCCTGGTAGCCTCGCTCACGTGGGAGCAATTATCAAGGTTACTCTGCTGATGCCCTCAACAACAAAGCAGGAGCGACAGCTGTACCCCCTCACAGCGGATAGTAACTAAAATATCTAATTAATCTGTGAATGAGTGATGGTCCAAGAAACATACTACTTTGTAATCAATTTCAAGTGAGTCCCTAACAAAACAAGATGAAGGAAAGGCTGGAGGATTATAAGAGGCCTGCACATTCTGTTCTCAGTGACTGATGATTGTAAGGGGGAGGGGGACAATTTTACGATCCATCAAGTTTTTTGTCATCTCAAAATCATGCCTCCCAATGTATGCTGTAAATTAATTTTAGAATTTACATATTTATTAAAAATTGTATTGAACACAGCAGGAAGTGAGCCCTATTTGAATAATAAAATAACTTGTTATTCTATTGGAGATTAAAAATAAAAAAATGTAAAATATTTTATCTTCAGGTAATAGCCACATAAATTGCTATGAGTTAGTTAAACTGATAATTAACATGCACCAGAGGCTTTGACAGAATATTAAAGATAATCCTGCAAATTCCCATTTAAAAGAGTTCTCACAATAAAAATCAAGGGAAAGATAAGCAGGGAGATTAGGAAAAGGATTGGCCATGGTGCACACTGCAAGCAGGGTCACCTCACTTTGGGGGAGGTGCACCTCGGGATCCCCAAGGTTTGACTCCTGAACCTCTTGATTTCATTTGAAAATTTCCTTCTCAGAGAAGATGCTCCACCCGAACCCCTGCTGTCTGGATGAATTCCTAAAGGATATGACATACCAGATCTCTACATTAGCTGCGCCCCATCCTGGAAGGACACCGAGATATACAGGACAATCACTAGAATGGCATGGGAGTCCATGGGGTTGCAACCACAGGGTGACACCATACTCCGTCTGGACAGGCAGAACCATTCCCTCTAGAGTAACTTCCACAGACAGTATCAGGGAATGGTCTGTTTCTACGGTGTGCACAGTCTGCAGAGTCTGTGGAGCAACGAATGGCCAAGGGACTAGTGTGCTTCCTCACGTCCTCTTAGCATAAAGGAGAAAGAAATAACCCAGGCTCGAGATGGCTCAGTTGTTCCACTTGCCTTGCAAGCCCGAGGACCTGAGTTTGATCCCCAGCACCCTGTAAAAGCTGGGCACAGTGGCAAGTGCTTGATTTCTCCGCAACGAGGAAGTAGAAACAGGCAAATCCCTGGAGCTCAGTGATTAGCCTGCTACGTCTATTGGAAGGTTCCAGGCCAGTGAGAGACCCTGTCTCGAACACAAAGCGGAGGGCACCTGGGAGTAAACACGCAAGGTTGTCTTGGCCTCCACATGTACATACATACATAAGCACATGTGCACCAGCACACACACACTCTTGTATTCCTTCCCACAGGCAACCCCTCCCACAGAAACAAAAGCAAACCCTTCAGGAAGAAATGATACTAAGAAATGACCTCTTTAAATTCCTGGGGAACAAGAAGGAAGAAGAATACCTGTGTTCCAGGAATTTCAGCTTAATCATGGCTCTTTCTTTCCACAGAGGACTCAGGGTGAGGTGTTACCACCACCTTAAAGAAAACAAGAGATTCCCTTCAAGACGTTCTCAAGGTGAGGGGCTTGGCTGACAACTGCTTGGCTGTGCAGACTTCGCAGCTCATATCTGGCATGGATGGGGCCCCTTCCCACATCATAGCAAGTACAGGATGCTCATAGGTATAGTCTCAGAATCCTTAATATAGCAATTTGGGAAACCATTGTCTGTAAATTGTTTTGGCATTGAGATGAAAACTATTTGGCTCTCCCCACCTCATGTGTGTGTGTGTGTACAGATATTACAGATGTCTACGTGTCACTGTGTGCAGCTAATGTTGAGATGTATGTGGCAATGTTTCATGTATGGAAACTTGTAGTCACCTTCTATTTCTCTCTGATCTCTAATAAACTTCTTTCTGTTCTCATGATCACTCCCCCTTTTTTTTTTTGGTTTTTCGAGACAGGGTTTCTCTGTGGTTTTGGAGCCTGTCCTGGAACTAGCTCCTGTAGACCAGGCTGGTCTCGAACTCACAGAGATCCGCCTGCCTCTGCCTCCCGAGTGCTGGGATTAAAGGCGTGTGCCACCACCGCCCGGCTGATCACTCCCCTTTTGCAGGCTTCCCTTTGCATCACCATATCTACAAGTCCTGTGTTCTTCTTCCTGACTCCTGGCGATGCTCAATCAATGGCCTAAGTCTGGACATCAGGAAGAGAAGAAGCATGGGCATCCTCCTGCTCTGCCCTACCGTGAGCCTGACAGCCTCGCTTCTCTCCCTCCTGTCACCTGTTCCCAGGGGCCTTTCTGGTGGGCTGAGTTCCCATGGAGTGCTCAGCACTTGGCCCCTCATGCTGGATGGCCTAGATGTGTCCGCATGCTCATTTCCTTAAGACCCTGCTCTCTGTGCAGAAGACACTGCATTCCCTGGAAACGGAGTCACTCGCTCCCCTGTTCAGACTGCTCCCCCCATTCCCTTTGCTGGGTCTGGAACCTCCAGCCTTTTCACTGCCCATAAGGTCTTACACAACTGGCTCCTGAATTCTTCTCCACCCTGATTTCCATCCCGTCTATCAATGTGCCCTGTCCACACTGACCTGGGGACACCAGTCCTGTCACCGTACCTGCTACACTCTGCCCATAAGCTCCAGCATACATCACATGCCAACACTTCACCTTAACTTTTGTTCAAGCATTCACTCTACAGAGAGACCCTCACCCAGTCAGTCTCTGGAGGCAGTGGACTCACTATTTCATATGCACTCCATTTTCCCCATTTAAAACTGTGCATCACCGGGTTACTTAAATGCCTCAGTGACGAAAGGGTCTTGCTATCAGGCGTGAAGGCCTGTTCAATCCCCAGAAACACACAAGGAAGAGAGAGAAAACCAACTACAGAAAACTGTCCTCTGGCCTCCACATGAGCACTGAGACGTATGGGCTCATGTGCTCACACATCTGCATAAACACACACACACACATGCACACACGTATATACACACACAAACCCTACCTAATAAATGCTTTAAAAGCATACATCCTTAGTTGGCATTTTATGGTCATTAGTCAGTGGCCACAGGGAGTGGTTCTAGGATGCCCTCACACCTGCGAGGAATGCCCGAACTCCTAGGTGCTCAAATGATTCACTTATGCGGTCACAATCCTCCCGTCTACTGTGAATGACCTCTGAATTTCTCATAACACATGCCACACTCCAAATGCTGTAGCTGTTACCCTGCATTGTTCAGGGAATAATGATGAGTTCGAGTGTTTCACATGTTCTGTGCAGGGGCACTCTGGTATTTTTCCATTCAGGCTTGGTTGAATCCTTGGATGTGGGACTTGCATTCTATTCTGTTTATTTCCTTCTTAGCTAAAATAAGGCAAGGATTTAGTCTTTTTTTTTTTTAATTTGCTCTATCTACCATGCCCAAAATGACACCTATTAAACAGCATGAAGCACATAAATAGTCTTGAATCAATGAATCATAAATGAGAAACTTATATCACACTGTGAAGAACAAGTAGTGCTGGGAAATAATTAGCTGTAGTGTGAGAATAAAAGCAAACATGTAAACATCGTTCTAATTAAGTCACTACACGGTTTAAGACGGAAACCAGGGAGTTGCTGGCTAGTTCAGTTTTAAGTGAACCAAGGGCATTCATTCTCCATCTCCCACTTACCCCTCTGCATTTTCATTGCTCCCACGGCCCCCGTGGGAGCACGGCTCCTTGTACCTGTGTCCTAACTGGGAGCTACTCCTGCGATGGTCAGTGCTGTCACCGGGAAAGAGTCTACAATCACCCAAGAGGCAGCCTGTGCGGGTGAGCTTGATCATCTTCACTGACATGAGAAGACCCCTCTTGACTGAGGGCAGGACCCCTCCTGAGCTGCATACAATGGGACAAGGAGGTGAGCGCTGGTGAACATATTCCTGTTTGTAGATGTGACCAACCGCTCCAAGCTTCTGCAGCCCTGACTTCTCTATGAACTTGACCTGAGAGCCAGAAGAAACCTTTGTCTCTCAAGGTGCGTTTCTTAAGATATCATATCACAGCTGCAGAAGAGTCACTGAGATGACAGCTTCGGAAACTGCACATGGCATAGGGGCCAAATGACTTGTAGATAAAGCCCTTGGGCTTGCTTGTTTTGATTATATAAGTCAGAAGACGATCTCTGAGCTATCCAGGGCTCCCCAACTGCTTTTCCTGGCTACAGATTACAGCTACCCGCAGTTGTTTCTTTAAGGTTCGTGCTATGCCAGGTTCCCAAGAACCTAGCAGGTCCAAGCTGACCTCTGCTTGCTGAAGTCAAAGACTTATTAATTCCTCTATCCTGCCACCTTCTGCTTGTGGCATTGGGTGATTCTGTAGATTGAACTACGTCCTCCCAAAAGAGGTTCTTCAGACCCCCACTTTAGCTGACAATAAATTCATTACAGGTGTAATCAAGATGCTCTGAGAAGCTGAAGCACACCAGGATAGGGGGATGGCTCAACAGATGAAGTGCTTGCTAGGCAAGCATAGGGACCCACATTCAGACCCAGGCACCTATGTAGAAAAGCTGGTTATGGCGACCCCGGTAGTCAGAGGTTTTCTAAGTTAGATTTCAGAAGAATCATTTCTTTGGTTTGTCAGTGGCTTATCTGGGGTGAGTGCATGTCTGTTCTTCTATCCTTGGAAAAATCTCACAACACTCATGTTAAAACACCCAGGAGTGGTGACAGGGGCTTCCAGTCCTGGTCCTGAGGATGCAGAGACAGATGGATCAGGTACAAGTCCTACACACGATCAAGCCAGTGAGAATTCGAGCCCAGATGCCCTGCCCTGAGCGAGGAGTTGATAACTTCTAGGGAGGGAGATGCATTTCTACCTGCAAGTGTGACCACCAGGAGGTCACCCATGCTCCAGAGATGACCTCACTGAGGCACATACAGACAGCAGTAACTGAAACAATGGGATATTAAAAATATAAAAAAAGACATAAAGTTGGGAGAGGAGTGTGTTAGGGAGACCAGGGGGGCTTGGGAGAGGAAATATGTGGGTAGATATGATCCTAATAAATTGTATATATGTATTAAATTCTCAAAGGATCAATTAAAAAATGAAAATAAAATTTAGAAGAATCAAAAGGATAGTACCCAAGGAATGACACCGGTAGTGACCCCTTAGCTTCTACATCCATATGCACACATGTGCACCTGCAAACACATATACACATAGACTTTTACACAGACATGCACACATGCATGTACACACACACAGCACACACAGACAAAGGATAGATCACACAAGAGTAGGAGAGGGCCGCAATGAAACACAACTGATGTCGCTGGAGGGCAGGAGGACACAAAGAACCAGGACGTATGTGGGAAATGCTATGATGAAACTCACACGCATGGTGACTGACATGCCATGACAGTGAGATTCAGAGATGGCGGTCTGTGGTCATATAGAGGACCACGCATGACTAGCCACCAGCAGAAGCCAGGAGAGACACCCGACCCCACTGATGCTCTGTCTTCAGATCCCTCCAGAAATGGGAAGAAACTCCTTTATTTCATGATTTCCCAATGTCCGGCAGTTCATTACAATCTCCCCTAAGAAAGTCCACAGGTTACCTATAAAATATGTATTGTCCCCAGCAGTGGTGACCCTGAAACACTAAAATCCCATGGTTATATACTCATGAGAAATTTAATTTTGTTAAGTTATGGGAAGAAGAGAGAACAAATTTCTGAGTTTTTTTTCTTTCTGAGCTTTTTTGTTTAGTGAACTTAAAAACAAGATTCCTGAAGATGAAAAAAGGACTTTGGTTTAACTCCGTCATTTGAAATTATGATTTCATTAATTTTGTAAAATAAAAAAAGGACTTCATTTGAAAAGGAAAAGTAATCAGAAAGAAAGGAAGTTATATTTAGTTGATCAGAAAACAGCTGGGCGCAATGTCACATGGGAAGTTTTTTTCAGTGTTGGCCCACTGGCTTGTTTAGGTCAACTCCAAAGAGTGATGGAGAAGCTGTAAAAGCCGTATTTTCTTGCAAATGTTCACTTCGTCCATGACTCATTTTAAGATGTTAGTCTCCGAGTTTTCTTTTCTTTAAAATAAATGCAGATTCAAGAACCTACTAAGAACTGGAAAATGCTGGATTTGAGCCCAGGATCCTAATCTACCTAGAATTTCTCCCCACAAGATGCCAGGGAATACATCTGGGAGGCTGGAGATGTAAATGGTTTAAAGTCCCACTCTTGAGATACAGAAGGTGACAGCTTCGGAACAGTGAGGTCCTCACCAGGTCTCCTGGTAGCTTGATCTTGTATGTCCTACTTGCTGCAGCTCGAAAATAATTTAAAACATTTTATTGTAAATTTTAGCTTTTATTTTAAAATTAGTGTGGTGGTTTGAAAGAAAATGGCCCCCAAAGAGAGTGGTACTACTAGGAGGTGTGGCCTTGTTGGAGGAAGTGTGGGTGGGCTTTGAGGTCTCTTTCTAGCTTTTGGTGTGTGTGTGTGTGTGTGTGTGTGTAGGTGTGCACATGCACTCTATGGAACTAGAGAGGAGACAAGAGGGAGAAGCTTTCCATAATGTGACTGTCAGTTGACTTCCTGTTTCCTGAAGGCTGTAGGACTCTCAGCTCCAGCACCATGTCTTCCTGCACGCTGCCATGCTTTCCATCCTGATGATAATGAGCTGAGTCTCTGAAGCTATGAGACAGCCCAAATTAAATGTTTTCCTTTCTAAGAGTTGCTGTGGTCGTGGTGTCTCCTCACAGCATTAAAAACCCTATCTAAGGTTCCATTATGGCATTTTCATACAAAATTTGGTTTGATTGATTTTTTTTCTCCTTCTCCATCTCTGTCCCCTCTTCCAGTTGCCTTGCAGTACCCAGTATACTCCTTTTGGGTTTAAATTCTCATGTGTTCTGTTTTCCTTTGTTCCCTCTTTCCCCCTCTTGTCTTCTTTTTAGTTCCATAGAGTGCATGCATGCATGCAAGCACACACACACACACACACACACACACACACACACTGACAGCTAGACTATTAGAGAGAGCATGCTGTATTTATCACTCTGAGTCTAATATTCAGATTCATCCATTTTCCCACAAATTTCATACTTTCATTTTCCTTTCAGCTACATAAAATCCCATTGAATATATGACTACATTTTCACTCTCCAGTCACTAGTGGATGGAGAGCGAGGCTGGTTCTGCTTCCCTGCATTATGGTGATTCAGCAATGAACATGGTATACAGGTATCTTTGTGGTAGGATGTGGGTATCTGCCCAGGAGTGGTATAGCTGGGTCATAGGATAGTTATATTTAAAAAACTTTGAGGCCCCTCTATGTTGATTTCTATAATGGCTATATTACTTTTCTGAAGTCCCTTTTAGTTTATTGCTAATTATTTAAGCTAAAAAATAATTGTGTAACTTTCCTCATTCCTTTTCTTATGCTCAACCTCTTCCTTGTACTGCCTTTTCTCAAATTCATTGCCACTTTTTTAAATTTATTTATTTTATTTTATTTTTTATTAAAAATTTCTGCCTCCTCCCCACCTCCCTTTCCCTCCCCCACCCCCACTCCCCACGCGCCACTCCCCTCCCCCTCTCTCTCCAGTCCGAAGAACAGTCAGGGTTCCCTGCCCTGTGGGCAGTCCAAGGTTCTCCCCCCTCCGTCCATGTCTAGGAAGGTGAGCATCCAAACAGGCTAGGCTCCCACAAAGCCAGTACATGCAGTAGGATCAAAACCCAGTGCCATTGTCCTTGGCTTCTCAGCAGCCCTCATTGTCCACTATATTCAGAGAGTCCGGTTTTATCCCATGCTTTTTCAATCTCAGTCCCACTTTTTAAAATTGTTCTGAGATACACACACACACACACACACACACACACACACATATATATATATATAAATATGCAATCTATAATATATTCCTAAATATGTATCTATAACCTTCCCAGCCTGTATAATGTTACTTGTATGTATATGATTTCAGAGCCTGCCAGTTGGTACAGAATCACCAACCGGGGGCTCCCTTCTGGGGAAGACAGTTTCTTCCATTCATAGCATTCATTCTTGGAAGGGATCTGTTGCCCAGACTGCAGAAAACTGAGAAATGACTTCTTGTTTACATAAGAGATGAAGTCCTCTAGGGAGTGAAATAACTTAAAATCCTAGTTATATAGCTGTCTCCAAGTCAGTGGGACAAAGGGAGTGTCTTTCAAGTTTTCAAATTAGCTGTTCCAGAAAGAGCTTCTATTCCCATCCGGCTTTCACTTTCTCTTCACGTCAAGTGATTAATCATAGCTGTGTGGGTTTGGTTTCCTGCTTGCTTGTGAAAATGTGGAAAACAGGAGCCGTGGTGCTGAAGTTTCAGGAGTAAACTGTCATCCTGTGCCTTTTATTGGTCCATATTTTAAGCTGTGCACTGGGAGAGCTCACGGGCTCCTGACCTGGAAGTCAAGAGCACAAGCTAATGTGCTCCGCCCATCAGGTCTTCATGAATCCACAAAACAACTGTGGACCTTAATCGCCATCTAAGGAAATGCTTTGTCGAGTCAGCCTGCTAGAGCCCCCCCAGAAGTCCCTAGGTTACACACAGGCACACCTCTGTCTGCCTGGCAACAGCAGAGCAGCTGGGGAAGGGAGCTGGGAGGCATTGAAAATAATAATGAAAAAGGATCAAAGTTGCTCTTTTAATTTATTTTTAACTTTTTAATCTTTTTGTTTGTCTTAAAGACGGTGTCTCTCTCCCTTGCTGTGGATGCCCTGGAAGACATCTGAAGCCCATGCTGATGTAGAACTAGGGTCAATCCTCCTGCAGATGTGTGACCTAATACAGAAAGCTGTTCTTAAAATTTATTAGGTAAATTAATTTTATCCGGTGTGGGAGAGGGGACTGTGACACAGGGATATTGTGGAGGTCAGAGGACAGCCTGCAGGGATCAGTTTTCTACTTCCACCACGTGGGTTCTGGGGATCACAAAAAGGTCACCATGTTTAACTGTCTTCGGTGCTGAGGTACCTCCCTGCTCCCTTTCTCTTGTTATTAAAAAGAAAAGTAGAGGGCCTGGGAAAGTGGATCAGAAGGTAGAATGCTTGCCCAGCATGCATGAAGCCCTTAAGTTCCATTCCTAGTATGGAATAAAGCTCAGTATATTAGTGAAAGCCTACAATCCCAGAACTCAGGAGGTGGATGCAAGAGAAGCAGAAGTCAAGGTAACTGTCAACTACCTAGTGAGCGTGAGGCTAGCCTCAGTTCTGTGAAATCCTGTTGCAATATTAATATGTACATACACAATATGCTTATTCTAATACAATGCAGAATAAAGAAATACATAATATATCATCTACAATAATCAGAATAATCTTACTAGAAATTATGCCTTAAGTAAAAATATACTTTAAGTGGATGTATTAGCTTGCTTCCTGTGGCTGTGGTAAAACACTGACCAGCCGTCAAAATGATGTGATAGGTTTTTTTTTTTTAGCATTTAAAATTTTATTGCTCACCCCACACCCCACATCCCCCCCCCATGTAAGTGTCTGTGTGCTCACGCACACACAGGTATGGAGGTCAGAGGACAGCTTGAGTGAGTCAGTTCTTTTTCTGTGGGTCTGGGGATCAAACTCAAGTTATCAGACTTTGTAGCAAACACATTTCTTCACTTGAACCATCTCACCAGCCCCTCCCCTCCCCAGAATAACTTTTTTATTACTTATAAAAGGCTTGCAGGTCTAAATCTAATTGCCTTTTTCAGATGAGAACCCTGAAGACCCAGAGAAGATCTCTCAGTAAGTTCTCAAGGCCGATTGGCTAAGGCAGCAACTCCTGCACTTACCCCTCCCTATCTGCTGTTGCTAGGGAGCCTGACTTCCTCCTGGTGGTTCTGACAGTAGCTGAGGAATTAGAGGCTACACTAGATATAAAAACGCTGGCCAAGTACTTAGCAAGTCCCCAAAGGTATGTCAGACGCGTGCACACAGACCATTGGAGGCATCTGATGCGGGGAATAAGATGCAGTTGAGTTCACAAGGAGCTGAGACGAAACAGGGAGAGAATCACAAATATATTGCGGTGCCTGGGGGGACATGCCACTTCCTTCTGCCTAGCACTTGTTCCTTGAAAAATGCGACTCTTCAGAGCACTCTTCTTTAATCTCAGAGGATCAAATGATGAGAGGGTGGTTCAAGAATCTCAGAATCCAGTGACGAAAATCAGAAATCTAACCTAAATTTTCCCTTGAAAAGTTAAAAGAATTAGGGATCCGTGATGACACATGACACGGGGAAGAGTATTCTCTGTGTGGTAGTGTGATTCACCATGGGGACATCCATCAGGCTCTTTGACAAATGGCCTCAAACGTTCTTCAATGAAGCCAATCACAGACTCAAAATGAAGCGTGTTTCTTTCTATTCTGGGGATAATGTTGTTTCCACACAATGGAGGATGGGTAGTCACTGATGGACCAGCTCTCGCTAACAAAGGTAGCACACTCTGTAGTGACCCCTGACCTTTGCAGTGGCAGGGTTTGTGAGGATGGTGTGTGAGGACGGTTGATATCACTGCTTCCTATAACCTAGATACAGAAAATGAATAGCTGCTTCTCCCTCCTTTCAGGTAATCAAGCATTCTTGGCTATCCGTTGGCCTTTGGAAAAGGGGTGGAGGAAACATGATTCAGAAGCCAAAAACTGGCCTGGGGACATGGCTCACCCAATAAAGTAGTTGTTATATAAGCAAGAGGATTCCCAGAAGCCTGAAAAATAGCTACATGCAATGGCATGCTCTCTGAAAAGTGGGAGGCAGAGACAGGAGGCTCCTTGGAGTCTGTTGGTCAGCCAACATAGTTAAACTGGTAAGTCCTGGGCCAGTGAGAGTCCTGGTCTCAGGACAAGCAAGGTGGATAGTACCCAAGGAATAACACCTGAAACTGTCCTCCGGGTGCATGCACATATATAGTACCCCTCCCAACACATACATATAAAGCAAACAAATAAACGAACAAACAGCAAAGAACCCATAAACCAATCACTTTAGAGGAATGGAGGAGCTCAAGCCCAGCCTTGAGTCTAGATCCTGAATCTACAGTCTTTAGGCTCATGCAGTGTGGGGTGAGCTTCAGTCTGCTCACACCACTTGAAAGCACACACGCATCTCTAGGCCATTGGTTCTGACTCTCACATCTCCCGTGTCTGCCTTTCCATGGGGCGGGAACCTGGCCCCAGAATAAATTTTAGTTTTTATCATCTCGAATGTCTTAACAGTTAAGGGCAAAGTTATTTTCTGTACTAGGTTATCTATAAATGGTAAATATAAATAATTGAAAAACGTAAATAATGTATTCCAGTAGTCAAATATACACACATACATACATACACACACATACACACACACACACATATATATACACATTTATATGCACACACACACACATATATATATATATATATAATTTATTATTATTCAACCTACTGAATTGAATTAGTATTTCCTATATTCATGTGAGTATGAGGTCAGCCACTGGGGCATGGACACCCTCTCAGTGACCACAGTGCCAAAGAAAATGAACTCTCTGTCCCCAGAAATTGTCAACTGCCAATAGCTCCTCAGCTGGGGATGGGACTTGGGAGCCTGTAGAGTTATTAACTAGCTTGATCCTGTGCTGGTAACCATGGCTACTATGAGTTCATGACTGCTGTAGTCATGTTGTGTCCTGAAGACAGCTTGTCACAGCACTCTGCCCCTTGCTCTGGCTCTTAATGATGTTTGTCCTCTTCCGAGACGCTTCCTGATCCTGGAGTAGGGGGCAGGTGGGCAGATGTCCCATTGTTTATGGCTGAGCATTTGCACATGTACACACACACACATACACACACACAGAGTTCTTTTCATTATAGTAACTCTGGAATACATGTAAAGTTACTCTTATAATTCACTTTGGGAATTGCTCTTTTTTAACTTATTTTCAGACCCAATCTCATGATTTTACTCATTACTTTAAAGTCACAGTTTGTTTTTGACCCCAAAATAGTATGACTGCTTAGCTACACCAGATTTGCTCCTGAATGACATTGGTCAGACCAAGCCACATTCATTGCCAGTGAGTGAGAATTGATCATTTTAAGGAAATACAGACTGAATTAAATTAAACAGAACAAGTTGGACTTTCTGTCGCCATCATTAAGCAGTATACTATTTGTTCATTCATTCATTCATTCATTCATTCACCCCTCATTCATTCTTTCAATCAGCAAACACTGAGCTTTCATTCTGTGTAAACACTGTGACAGGTTTTAGACACAGCAAGATAAATAAAACAAGGGAGACCATGCTATGTGATTAAGATCCCAGATTTATATTTATATATTTTTAAAAATTCATTATGTTTGAGTCCCCTAATAGTATTTTAGGCTCAAGATCTTGTCTTCAACACAGTAGCACCAAGAACACAGTCTCCACAGTCTCAATGAAAAACAGCTGTTCTCCACTCAGCATACACTTGCTTCCTTGCTCAGGCTCCCTGGTTCTCTGTCCCACAATCCTTAGGTCAGAACATAACTCCACTGATTCTACCAATGTCCCATGGTTCCTCGGACATTTCTTGTTATGATATCAACCTCCATTCTTATTTACACCATTCTCCTAGATTCATCACTCCCCCTCCCCATCTCCCTCTCTGTCAAAACAGGATCTCATGTATTCCAGGCTAGCTGCAAACTTGCTACGTAGCCAAGAATGACCTTGAACTTCTGATCGCCCTCCCCCACCTCCGAGGGCTGGGTTACAGGCATGTGTTGCCGTGCCCAGTTGATGTGGTGGTGGGTGTAGAAGCCAGGACTTTGTGAGTGCTAGGCAAGCATTCTACCAACTTAGCCACACCCCAGGCCATCATTTCATTTCCTTTAGGTTCTGCACAGTGGAGAGGTAGACACCCAGCTATGCACATGACCCCTTCTCATTCACAAGACCTTGGGTGAGCTCTCTAGCCCGTTCCACCTCCCCTCTCTTCAAAATGGCAGCACCTCCTTCCCCATGGCTTCTCCTAACTGAGGACAAGTCTGTATATTTCCCCTAGAAAATAAGAAGTCACGAGAGAGTTGAACAAAGTCCCATCTGTACAGGAAAGCACTTCCCCATAAGCCCTCAGATTCCCTAGTCACTGGAGATGAATGTCATGTTCCTAAGGACAGCCTTTTCACATACACAAGTCCCTTACAGCTTCACCTTTCCCTTCCTCTCTTGGGTTTTTGACATCAGCATTTAATATGTGGTGATTCTCTCCATCCTTAACGAAGCTCTTAAGTGACCCCATTTATCTACACCATTTTAGAGTAAAAAGAAGGCCCTTGAAGGATTTATACCTTAACTTTCTCTAATCCTTCTCCTTCGGCACGCTTGAGACCTCTCCCATCTGATGTCAATCTGCACTAGTTGAAGGACGTGCCCATCTTTCTACCCATCTCTTATGACCTCTATATTATTCCAAAGGTTAATTCTCAGTTCCTATGCTATGTATCATTTGATAGATTTCATCTTCTTCTCCAATTTAAGAACTACTTAATAATCCACACTTAAAAGTTGAGTCAAGTTTGAAATATAACTTGCTATGGAAATTCCTAGTGGTATGGAATTCTGAACTGAGAAATGTTCACATCTACATGGGAACCAAACCAATTATGAAGTAAAGGAGTTTGGGTTAAGGATAGACAGTGCTAGGGTTGGAGAGATTGCTCTGAGGGTAAGGGTGCTTATTCCTCTGTAGAGGATACAGGTTTGGTACCCTCATTATCCTCAGTACCCACATTAGGTGGTTCACAGCCACCCGTAATCCCAGTTTTGGGGGATCCAAGCTTCCCGCAACATTTCCTTTCTTGGATCTTAGGCCGTTTAAGTGGAGAACATGGACTGAGCACCAGCATTCAATACTCTATGCTTCCCAAGAGTGGATGCAATGCAACCAGCTGCCTCAAGCTCCCGCTGCCTCAGGCTCCGGCTGCCATGCTTTTTCCAACATGACGGACTGAGATTCAAACTGTGAGCCGGCATTAGCCCCTCTCTCCTAAAATTGCTTTTTGTATTTTATCGCAGTAACAGAAAAAGTACTAAGACAATGTCCTATGGCGCTCACCAGTGAGCTCTGGGTTTTTGTGTTATCTTCTTGTTCATCTTGTCTACACTGGCTGACTCCCTAGGGGGCATGTACGATCTGCTCTGTGTTTTGGTCAGGCCAGTTTCTATCCGATTTGACTCTTCGTTCTGGCTACTTTTATCCAACTGTTACCAGGGCACTGAGTGGACATAGAAAGGTAAGTTAGCAATGGGAAGAGAGTGCATGCCTTTTGAGTAAGAAGAGGGAAGTAACATAAAACCAAAGTCACTGGGGAAGAAGACGAGAAAGGAAGCATTAAGTAAAAGGGACGACATTGCTTTAGAATGGTGTCCTAATAGTGACTCTGCTCTCAGAGGCATATAAAGCCTACACAGCACACATGGCTCTTGAACTCTAGGTCCTCTAGGTTTTGGACACAGACCTGCACCAATGAGCCCCAAGTTCTGAGGTCTTTGGCCTCAGTCTCATAATCATACCATAGACTTCCCTGGTTCAGCAACCTTTATACTTGGGATGAGTGATGAGAATGGCTTCCCTGGTCCTAGCCTATTGGACTTCTCAACTTCAATAACCATGTGAACCAACTTCTCCAATAACCACATTTCTACCACCCATTCCTTCATGCATGTATCTTTTCATCTACCCTGTACATCCATCTACTTCATTCTTTCACCAATCCAGTTCCTTCATTAATGTCGCCCATCCACACCTATCCTATTTATATGTGTATAAATATACCTATTTATATGTGTATTCATGTGCCCACCCATCCCATCCTATCTTACTCATTCTCCCATCCGACCTGAAACAGTTTTGTCTTTCTGGATTATCTCAATTATCTCAATTACAGATGCTTGTAACTAGTAGGAATGTGGTACTCAGCATAGCTCAAGTGCATTCTTGATCCTAGAAGGTAGCACAAGACCAGAAATCAGAAGCAGTGTAAACTTTTATAATTAATGCATAGGAAGTGTGACATTTAGACATTTCTTGGAGTCTTAGAAATCTCAATTCAAGCTACTTTACCCCCTACTTCAGAGTTGAGGGTCGAGAAGCCAATGCCTTGAACATCCAAAGCATGAGTAACATACCACACTCCATGCTACTCTTTAGTGGTCAGACTTTTTTTGGCTATAATATAATACAGGAATTTTGCAAACTTAGTGATGTGGGATGTCCTTCTGTATATGTGTTGCTTTTATTGGTTGATGAATAAAGTTGTTTCAGACAATGGCTTAGCAGAGTACAGACAAGCAGGAAATCTGAATAGAGATAAATAGAGAGAATAGGCAGTCAAGGAGATGCCATGGAGCTGCCAAGGGATAGAGATGCCAGAAACTTACCGGTAGGCCACAGCCTCATGGTGATACATAGATCAATAGAAATGGGTTAATTTAAGATGTAAGAGCTAGCTAGGAATATGCCTAAGCTATTGGCCAAACAGTGTTGTAATTAATAAAGGTTTTGTGTGATTATTCAGGTCTGGGTGACCAGAAAACGAATGAGCAGTCTCTGTTTACATCTTGATTTTCAGATTCTCATACATGGACTGATCACGGACTGTTCATGCACATTATCATCAATGAACTAAGTATGCCACTTTCATATTATACTGTTATTTACTTAACATAATGGGTAACTGTGGAAGCACTACCGAGTCCAAGGGCTAAAGTGTTTTCATTGTTTATGTCTCATCCATCTCTCACCATGCATCTTCATTACAAAAGTTGCCAGTGGACAAACTCTGATACTCTCCTTTCTTACTTTCTTTTTCACTCCTTCCTTCTTATTGTTGAACAATATTTCACCATGTGAATGCATCACAGTTTGTTTCTTCATTCCCCTAGCAGTGAACATTCTAGAGGCTTCTGGATGTTTTTATTTACAAAATGATATAGTTCATCTTTGCTGGTATCTACAGGTTAATTCATCCCTAGGGCATATTTCTAAGAGTAGAGTTAATGCATAAAGAAATACAGATGATCACCCTTACAAGACAAGGTCAAAGTATTTCCCAAGGTGATCTAACAATTTATACTCATGAAAGAAACACAAAAGGTATTCTCTGATTTATGTTCTCACCAACACAGGATATGAGAAGACTTTTAATTTTTTGTCAAATGGTATAAACAGTGTATCAATGCTGTCCTTATAATTCTTCACTGATTACTAATGTATGTGAGCATCTCCTCAACTACCTATATTCATTTTCCAGTCTTTCACATGCTTTCTTATGTCTTTTGTTTTTCTTCAAAAACAATGACAGTCAAATGGCTCAGTAGGTAAGGGGTTTGCTGCCAAACTTTGTGATAAGCTGAATTAGACCCTGAAACCCACATGGTGGGAGGAGAGAATTGACTTCCCTGACCCCTGCCCTTCACATGTGCTCTGTGCATTGGGCACACACACACACACAGACACACACACACACACACAGAGCGAGAGAGAGCATGAAATGAATGCTCCTGGATTGGGGTTGTAGAACATTTCTTTCATATGAGTCCTTGGGTTCAATTCCCAGCACCACAAAATAAAAAATAAATAAATAAAAGATGACCCCTTAACCTGATAATTAAAAAACAGAACATAAAGTGACTACTGAGAGAATCATTCTAAGTAGAGAAACATGGGGAGTGTTTTGTTTGAAACCCAGCAATGAGACAGACTGAACCGCACTTGAGCTGACTGCCAACAGGAAAAGATTTCTCTGGGAAGCCTGGACCTTCTCACCCGAGCCTTCCTCTTTCAAAGCAGGTGTCCTCAGACCCAAGGTGTATGCCTTGGAGAGCTGGAACACTCCTCCCCAGCCCAAAAAATAATGATGAAATTTCTTTTTATGGCACTCAGAGCTAGGCAGCTCAGCCCATCTCAGAAGCTGGGTTACAGAGTGCAGAAAAAGGAAAACCATAATTTGACACAGTCATCTGTATTACCCAGACTAAATACCATCTTTCTTTGGGACCAAGGAAATGAGCTCACTTTGATTTTTCTTCTTCAACAGATGCAGAAGTTAAGGTGTTTTAGCCCATAATTTCCTCCTCCTTCTGATCTAACCTGTATTATACTGAATAACATTTGCAATTTGGATGTATTATGCGAGTGAACTCTGCACTCCAAGGGGAACTAAAGAGACATTTTATGGTACTGAAATGACAATTTCTCTAGATGATCTCCCCCCCCACACTTTTAAGAAGTTAGTAAAAATTAGTTGCTCAGTTATGCCTTGCTCTGAGTATCCAGTAGTTTTGAATGGAGGAAGCTACTCATTTCCACCTTTTACTGATGCCTTTGGTCCCCTGTGTGCTCATTTCTAGCTATCACCATATAGCAGCAGACAAGGAAAAGATCTTACCCTCATGCTTCATGAATAGTAGATGTACAGCAGTGTATGGTAGTGAGGTTCACAGTCAACATCAGGGTGCATCATGAGGTCCCACCTAGGTGCACCCTCCCCCCAAATCTCCTTGTCCTGTCTTTTAGGTAGGAGAAATATATTTATATAGATTTCCTTTCAGACCTTGGCCACTATATGCTACCAGAACAATACTGCATGGAGCCTTTCTTAGTAAATCCATTTATAATGAGAAGAGGAAGCAGTGTTGCACGCATTCCTTTAGTAAATACATGTTACACCCCACAGAGGCACTTGCACACCCACTGTGCATCATTGTGTGGTTCACAATAGTCAGGACAGGGGATCAGCTTACATATCCATCAACACATGAGTAGACCAGAGCAGTGTGGTACATGATGGAATTTTATACAGGTGTAAAGGTAAATGGAACATGACATTTTCAGGGAAATGGATATAACTGGGAAATGACTATTTTAAATGAAATAGGTCAGACTTAGAAAGACACGGTGCATGCTTGTACTCACAGGTGTAGCCAAAATTTAAATTTTATATGTGTGTGTTTTTGCATGGATATATTTATAGGTGTGTGTTCATAGTTCATAAGTCTAGAAAAAAAGGGACATGAGAGAGAGGAAGGGGATCTTTACAGAGATGGGGAAACAGAGCATGAAGGAGAACACAAGTAGTAGCAAAGTAGAATTGGGGAAGAAAGGGAATGAGATGGAAGAAGAAGAAGGCACAGGAGAGTGGTTAAGCAGTGGAATGACTGAGAACAAAAGATAATGACAAATCCATATGGAGACTTGAAGAAGAAATCTAGCATGTTCTATGCTAACCTAAACACTTAGTTTAAAGAAGGTGTGTTGTATACTGTACCTTGTTGTGAATGGTATTTTCTGTCTTTGCTATCTGAATGGTTAAGAATCTGAGAATCAGGTGGCTCATGAATATCACTGACTGACACTAATTCAAGCTGACACCAAAACCTCTATACATATTTCAAGACTATTTGGTTAACTCTTCTCTCTCTCTCTCTCTCTCTCTCTCTCTCTCTCTCTCTCTCTCTCTCTCTCTCTCTCTCTTTTGTTATTTCTCCATGTCAGCAATTACTATGCTACATATCAAAAATGTAGAACTTCTTGCTCTCCTGAGTATTTGCTGAATGTTGTTCTTATCTATAATCCATAAATACCCATTTCCCCTAGCTCTAAGTTGGAGGGAGGCCTGCCTTTCTTCACTCACTAATGAGTAGAGTATTATAAAGCCAATTAGAAAGTTTAATTAGGTTTTTTTCCAATGTAGTATACTGACCTGTAAAATGGCATGACCCATAGTTTTCTGATAAAAGGTAGTGAAGATGAGGATGAACAAGGAAAGCAGTGGGACTGATTGATCCATCCATCTATCCATCCATCTGTCCACCCCCCCCACCCACCCACTTGTCTGTCTGTCCATCCATCCTTCTTTCCACCCATCCATTCATCCATTCATCCACTCCCCATCTACCTACTCATCTGTCCATCCATCCATCCATCCATCCATCCATCCATCCATCCATCCATCCACCCAACCATCCATCCACTCATCCATCCATCCACCCACCCATCCATCTATCTATTCATCCATCCATCCATCCATCCATCCATCCATCCATCCATCCATCTCCATCCATCC
>JABTXL010021306.1:13715361-13731142 GCA_025134845.1 Neodon shergylaensis
CATCCATCCATCCATCCATCCATCCATCCATCCATCCATCCAATCATCTATACATCCATGCACCATGCATTTACCTATATATGCATGGAAGCACAGATCCCTCTATCCATCCAATAAATATTTACCAAATACAAAGAATTACGAGACTATGACACACAACAGAAGTCTTTTTCCTCATGGAATACATGCTCCAATGAGAAGAAGGGCAGGACTTTTAAGTTCTCTTCCAACACAAAAGCTCTAGGTTATTAACTGGGGAGAAGTAGAAATACAGAATCAATTTTTGTTGTCGTTGTTGATGTGTTGCCAAAAAGATTAAAACTTCAGGATGACTTCTGGGGCTAGTGAGTACAATTCCAGGGCTGCACACATCTTTGTTCTTTGATGTGGGAGGGTCTTCTGTCTATGTGTTAATTTCATTGGTTAATAAAGAAATTGCCTTGGCTTTTTGATAGGGCAGAATTTAGATAGGCAGAGTAGACAGAACAGAATGCTGGGAGGAAGAAGGCAGTGAGGCAGACGTGATGAAGTTCTGACCCAAGATGGTTGTAGGCTAGAATCTTCCCAGTAAGCCACCACCTCTTGGTGCTACACACATTAATAAAAATGGGTTAATCAAGATGTGAGAATTAGCCATTAAGAGGCTGGAACTAATGGGTTAGGCAGTGTTTAAAAGAATACAGTTTGTGTGTTGTTATTTCAGGTGTAAAGCTATGCGTGCGGGAGCGGGCAGAATGCAGCCCGCAGCTCCACCTCACTACAGTTCTTAGCTGGTTCTCTGCTCAACAGTTAACTCATTGACCTACACAGCTTACAGTGCGGGTGTGCTGTTGTAGCACACGTCACTCTCATAAAACCACTTCTGTTCTTCTAATTCTCTATACGTGCTATGTCATCACTCTCTTCCAACCATAATTCTATTCCCCAATTCACTGATGCAATGGAAATTACATTGTACTTCTCCAAACCTGAGTTACACCAATCCATGGGTTGGTGTGCTGGATTGAGAAAGGAGAAAGTGAGCTGAGCCCCAGCATGCACTGCTTCCTGACTGTTGGTGCCATGTGTCTAGCCAGCTCCTACTCTTGCTGCTGTGTTTTCCCCATGACTGACTATATCCCCCTAGAACTGTGAGTTCAAAAAAAGAAAAGGAAAAAAACCTTCTCTCCTTAAGGTCTTTTGCCAGGTATTTTGTCACGGTAGTTAGAAAAGTGACAATTCATGGCGAGTCTCCATCAGGTCCTCACCAAGCACACACAGAATTCTGGCAGGTAGAGGACATGCTTCCTCTTGCACACATCTCCTTTCCTTGTGAGTCTTCAGGTTGGCAGTTACATAGGGACAGAGGACAGCAGACCCAAGAATCCTCAGGATAGGATCAAAGGGCCTCTCGTTATTTGCATGTGGGCCTAAGAAGCATTTGTAATTAATAATACCCAATGGCAAATGACTGATGTAGCAAACTCTAGGCAGGGGTGAGAGCTTCAGGCCAGCCAGTTAATCACAGCAATGAAGAAACGGAGATAAATTCATCTTACCCAGTTACCAATCACCTCTTTCACACTTGCCGATAAAAGGAACTGATTGTTCTGCCCGTTATCTTTTTAATATGAAAGTGATTTAAGACAACTGTAAAACCAGCTGCAGGGATGCAGCTCAGAGGTAGAGCACTTGCTCAGCCAGCATGAGGCCTTGTATTTATTCTACAATATTACACATAAACAGACAACACACCCACAGTGCGTACAACATCACATGTGGACAATGCATGACATAAACACAACATAGATAACACAAAAACAACAGAAACAACAGACATACATAACAATATATGTAACATACACACAACACACACATAACATTCACACAACACATACAAGAGACATAATATACACAGAACATACACAACAGATGCATATGATATACAACATATATATATAACATATATCACTTGCAACAGACATACATAAAACTCAAAGCACTTATACAATAATCATAGCTCTCATACAATATACAGCACACATATAACAGACATATATACACAGTAAAAATTACTTTGTGTTCATATATAAATATAATACCTAAAACACAAAGGCACTAGGAGAATTATGAAGCCTTATAAATTAACTTGGGAATAGGGGAGATTTTGGTCAGGAATAATTGATGTTTGACCATTATAAAAATTAAAGATACACAAACATAAACTCCACATGTGGATATCATAGGCAGATGGAAATCCCTGTATGACAAATGAAGGAGGGACCCTCCTTGACTCTGAAGAGTTTATGCAAACTGTGATGACAAAGACTAACAAGGCAAGTGAGAACTCAGTGACAGTCACCAGTAGAAGGCTCATAGACACAGGCCACCTCTGTGTGCACCTGGGAGGGTGGTTCCAGAGATGATGGCATCATCAGGACCCAGAGCCAGTAAAAGGGTTACTCCACTGATTGACTCAAGATTAGAACAGATTATCAGGAAGTTTGAGAACCGGGGAAGATGGGACCAGATTGGAGACAGTGGTTCAGGGGGTGAGGGGCATGCCTAGGGGCAAAATCTGGTCAGGGCTTCACTCTGCTTCCTGCCTACCAGATATGAACTGCTCTATCCTCCAGCCTCCTTTATGGACTGAAACCATGAGCAAAGTAAATTGTTTCGCCCTCAAGTTTTTCACAGTGGCTGTTTTGTCACAAGTGCATGAAGGCTACCACACAATCATCAAGTTCTTAATGATGCTGGATGACCCATGTTGTGTGTGTGTGTGTGTGTGTGTGTGTGTGTGTGTGTGTGAGAGAGAGAGAGAGAGAGAGAGAGAGAGAACACCCATGTGGAGGTCAAAATGCAGCCTCAGGCATTGGGTCTCATTAACCACCTTGTATGAGCAGAGTCTTGCGTATTTTGCCAATGTGTATGCCAAGCTAGCTGTCCTGTGAGTTTCTGGAAATTTTCCAATTGGTCTGCCATCTGGCAGAGCTTTGGAAATACTGATGCATGCTACTGCATCCAACTTTATATAATTTTTTTTTTGGATCCAAACTCTAGTCCTCACACACACATGGCAAGGGCTTTTCCTGCTGAGGTCTTTTTATGTACTGCAAATGCTTCCTGGGACACAGGGTGAAGTGATCAGTGTCCACATAGCTTTTGGTCTTCCACAAAGTCACAACTGATCCTACAGTCTTGCCTTCTGGAGAATCCTAGTCACACTTAGGAATAGATTTAGAGGAACCTTGTGAGAGGTGACTCAGTTAGGGCTTCTCTGCTGTGATAAACACCATGACCAAAGCAACTTGTGGAGGAAAGGATTTGTTTCAGCTTACAGTTCCACACCACAGTCCATCATAGAAGGAAATCAAGGCAGGAACTCAAGGCAGGAACCCCTAAGCAGGAACTGAAGCCAAAGCCACAGAGGAGTGGTACTTACTGGTGCTGTGGGACAATGATATTTTATCCTGTCACTTGTATTATTTTTAATAAAACACTGATTGGCCAGTAGCCAGACAGAGAGTATAGGCAGGGAAACCAGGCAGGAATTAGGGGCAGGGCAAGGAGAACAGGAGAATTCTGGGAAGAGGAAAGATGCAGTCTGTAGTTGTCACCCAGACACAGAGGAAGCAAGATGAGAATGACTGGATGATAAAAGGTACCAAGCCAATCTGACAGGTGTAAGATGGTATCTTAAAGTTGTCTTGATTTGCATTTCCCTGATCGCTAAGGAAGTTGAGCATGACCTTAGGTGTCTTTTGGCCATTTGAACTTCTTCTGTTGAGAGATCTCTGTTCAGCTCAGTGCCCCATTTTATAATTGGGTTGCTTAGCCTTTTACGGTCTAGTTTCTTGAGTTCTTTATATATTTTGGAGATCAGACCTTTGTCAGTTGCGGGGTTGGTGAAGATCTTCTCCCAGTCAGTGGGTTGCCTTTCTGTCTTAGCGACAGTGTCCTTTGCTTTACAGAAGCTTCTCAGTTTCAGGAGGTCCCAGACCTCAAGAACAATGGCAATGGGTTTTGATCCTACTGCACGTATTGGCTTTGTGGGAGCCTAGGCAATTTGAATGCTCACCTTACTAGACCTGGATGGAGGTGGGTGGTCCCTGGACTTCCCACAGGACAGGGAACCCTGTTTGCTCTTTGTGCTGACGAGGGAGGGGAACTTGATTGGGGGAGGGGGAGGGAAAGGGGAGGCGGCGGTGGGGAAGAGACAGAAGTCTTTAATAAATAAATAAATAAATAAAAATAATAAATAAAAAAAAATTAAAAAAAGGTACCAAGCCACATGTCTAAAACAGATAAGAATTATGGGGTAAAATAAGTTATAAGAGTTATAAGAAGCCTGAACTAATAGGCCAACCAGTTTATAATTAATGTAGACCTCTGTGTGTTTCTTTGGAACTGAATGGCTGCAGGATCAGGCAGGACAGAAACCCCTGTCAACAAATGGTGCCAACATGGACAGCTAAATCCACTTAAAACCTGAGAGAATTTGGGAAGGAATTCTAGACACAAAAGAACAAAGTTAAGCATGACCTTTTGGTAGCAGCATTGTCTCAGGTGGGCTCTGTTTGCTAGAGGCAAGTGTGTCTCATTTAAGAGAGACTTCCTGACTCAGCTTTAGCTGCAAAGATCTTGTGGCTCTTTTAAGAGGCCCTGCCTCCAAACACTTAAATGATGTTAATGAATAGCTAATAGCATATTTCTTGGTGTTGACAGGGACCTTGAAACTCTATAGAGTTCTGACAATAAGCATGGCTCTGGCCAGTACCTCCACCATGAGGCTAGACTCTTAGAAAGCTATGAAATGGGGTAGATCCAGCTGTCAAGGCCATGGCTCTAATCCTACCCATATCGCTTAGCAAATTAAAGACTCATGTGATCAGAAAAAGAGAGACAGATTCATACACAAGAAACCTCTAAATGGTTTACAGTGTGTTTAAAAATATATGTAGGCTTGGGACAGAAAAGAAAAAGAACAAAGTCCTTAAAATTAAAAAGAAAGAAAGAAAGAGAGTAGTTGGATGTGGGATGCAGAGGCAGGCAGATCTCTGTGAGTTCAAGGTGTGGTGATATACACCTTTAATCCCAACATTTGGGAGGCAGAGGCAGGTGGATCTCTGTGAGTTCAAGGACAACCTGGTCTACAGAGTAAATGCCAGGATTGCCAAAGATACACAGAGAAACCTAGTCTCAAAAAGCCAAAAAATAATAATAAAAATAAAAGAAATAGAGTTTAAAATAAAGCCATTTAAAGATAAAAAATACACAGAGAGTCTGGATACTGTATATTATTGTGTTGTCTTTGAATTGTTTGACTGCTGAGGAAGAAGCAACAGCTGCCTAAAGATATTTGATTATAAATGTTTCTGGATTAATTCAACATATGTATTTTGAAAATGCCTTGACTTCAAAATTTATGTCAAAAGGTATGTTACTCTGGAGAAGAAGTTTTGCTTTTGTTTCCAAAGGAAATGAGAGGCTGTGGATTCATTGTGGATTAATAAAAATCAGGTTTGATCAAGGAAGAACTCCTGAGAAATATCCAATAGGAGCAGATGGCCCAGATTCTCAGTTCTACATCCAGAACAGATTCAAGACTGATGGCTGAGATGATCAAGCCTCACTGATTATTCCAACCAAAACTTGACCATAATTCAAAATTTTCTTTAGGATCCCATAAAATATCAGCACCCCCAGTCAGCAGGACATAGCCTGGAAAACTACACCCACAGTCCCCCAAAATGGATTATGGATATTTATCTTAGTCTAGAGGGTTGGTTACAATGTTATGGATAATGGTCTTGACAAAAAGCTAAACAAAGGAGATTAGATTCAGAATTTTTGTTTTAAAAGGGGGGGGAGGTCTTTTATGCTGTCACTTTATTATTTTTAATAAAACACTGATTGGCCAGTAGCCAGGCGGGAAGTAGAGGCGGGGCAGGGAGAACAGAAGAATTCTGGGAAGAAGAAAGACGCAGTCTGCAGTCGTCACCCAGACACAGAGGAAGCAAGATGAGAATGCCTTGCTGATAAAAGGTACCAAGCCACATGGCTAACACAGACAAGAATTATGGGCTAAAGTAAGTTATAAGAGTTATGAGAAGCCTGAGCTAATAGGCCAACCAGTCTATAATTAATGTAGACCTCTGTGTGTTTCTTTGGGACTGAATGGCTGCAGGATCGGGATGGACAGAAATCTCTGTCAACATTCTGGCTTCCTCCTTATGGACTGGTCATCTTGCTCCTTAAAATAGAGTCCAAGACCAACAGGCCAGGGGTGGCAATGCTCATAATGAGCTGGGCCCTCCTTCATCAATCATCAATTAGGAAACTATACCATCGGCTTGTCCACAGGCCAATCTACTGGGAGTGTCTTCTCCGTTGAGGTTCCCTCTTCTAAAATGGCTCTAGCTTGGGTCAAGTTGACATAAAACTAGCCAGCATAGAAGAACTGAACACTAGCTAGCATAGAAGGAATACCACAGCATAGAAGGACTGAACAAACCAAGACAGAAGAGAGATTCAAGGAAAACTCGAGCAGGAGAGAAGAAACACTTCAAATGATGCCCCTGAGGTGGGGGCTTCCTAAACAGTCAAGCAAGACAACAGAGAAGCTGGGAGTCAGTTCCCCAGCTCCTTTCTGTGTGCACACAATCCAGAACCAGCTCAGCCCGTGGAAAGGAAGTCTTCCTCTCTAATTAAATCCCAGAGAGAGAGGGAGAGAGAGAGAGAGAGAGGGAGGGAGGGAGGGAGGAGGGAAGAGAATTGATTTATCCCTTTATCATACAAAACCCCGTTCTAATTAAACACAGACCTCTCCTCTCTCTGGTTTAGCCTCACCCTATTTCCCACCCCTATCCAGGGGCGTCTGCACACAGTGCCGCTGAGTGATGGTTTGGGATATTACTGCTCACTGCAAGAGTAAATACGAAGGAAGGAGAGCTCTGCTGGCCTTGTTTCAGGGAAGTTTAAATCAGTTCTTTCTTTCTCAGAATGAATTTGAACAGGAGATGTTTCCCCTAATGAAACTGTAGAGCTCTGGCTAATTTACAGGAGGGCTTACCTTTCTGGGGCTTCAGCTTTATATTATTCCGCTTACACATTATTCTAAAGTCCCTGTGCTCTGTGCTCTCTTATTTGAACATTCTAAACTTTAAATTGTTCTGTATTTTTCCTTCTTTTGTTTCCCTTCCTTTATTTTTCCACTGCTAGGGACTGAACTCGGGGCCCAGCACATACTAGGCAAACATTCTATTATTGAGCTATCTTCTCAGCCATTTTAATTTTTATTTTGAGATCACTCTTTTTGTGTAGTCCATGCTGGGCTTGAACTCCTGCCTCAGCCTTCCAGTCAGTGGTAATTGCAGGTGCACACTGCCCAACCCAGATTCTCTTGCTTTTTTCCACCTTTTGAGCACTCTGTGGGCTGAAATTCTATAGTCTACTGTCATATTTGAAATATGCCTTGGCGACAGGGCAAGATGGGTGTTGTGTGGCAGAGAGGAGGAATGCCAGAAAGGCCAGCATCTCCCATCAGAGATCACGCAGTCAATAACCAAAACAACCAAGGCTAGAGACAAGGTGTCCCTTCCAGACATGGGCATCACCGGCACACCACCAGATGGCTTGAGACTATTGATTCTAGAGTTCTGGAAAGGATCCTATTGTGTGAGACACTGAATAATGGCTGATCATTTTCTTGGTAAGACTGCTGGTTGCTGATTAGGAAGGAACCACCCCCTCCCCTAAGATAAGATAAATATATAGTAAGTATATATTTCTAGGTTTGGGGCTAAAGAGAGGGCAGGTGGACTGACAGAATGTTTGAAGTAGTTTCTTCCTAGATTCTTAAAGTCTCAGAGTAAGGTACCCAGGACAACGTGAATATATCTACCTTGATATGTGATGTCTAGTACTGACAGGATCTATGAGATAAATCTCTGAACACATCTGTGGGGACTTTCTAGATTAGACTAGCGGAAGTGGGGAAAATCCACCCTGAATGCGGATGGCAACAAACCACGGGCTGTGGTCTAGGCTGGATAATAAAAGGAGAAAGTGAGATGACTCCAGCATTCATCTCCTGCTTCCTGACTGTGGATGTCACGTGAGCAGGCACCTCCCGCTCCTGCCATCACACCTCCTCTGCTGTGATGGTCTATGTCCCCTTGGAACTATAAGCCAAAGTAAACCCTTCCTTCTTTGAGTTGTTTTCCAGCTGTTTTGTCATAGCAATGAGACAAGTAATGAATGCACCTCCCTTCCAGCACCTCAAAGGCTTTCTGTGGCTTTCCCCTCTTACACACTACAATAATTCTAGAAACATCTTTCTTCATCTTTACTCTAATTGCCCACTTCTTCAAGGAAGTGTCTCGTATAGATCTACCTGAGGGTTTCATTAGATTGTTATTAATCTTCTTTGTCTTAACTATTCAGTAAGAATACTTCTGGCAAGGGACTCTCTCCAAATGTCACTATGTACTTTAAAAGCCAAATAAGAAACTCTATGTTCCCAAAGGAACCTCCAACACCTGTTGACAATGGTTCTTTTTTTCCCTTCTTTTCCCATCTAATTGCAATTTACCTGCCTCGCTAGAGCACAGTAAGGATTAAACATCCCAGAGTCACTTTTAAGTCGGCGAAGGATTTCTGTGTCCTTGGGGCGCGTCTTCTGTAAGAGAGACAGAACTGCAATACTAATCAGAGACCTCACGGTCCTCATGTTCTGACAGCCTGTGCTCAGCTCAGCATCCTCCTAACTCCTGACAAAGCCACCAGGAACTGGTCAATAGCCAAGTCTGCAAGTCTAGGAGGCTCAGGAGATGGCTTCATAGGCAAAGCGCTTGCCTAAAAAGAGGGAGGACTTTAGTCAGGGTCCACAGACCCCTTGTAAAAGCCAGACGTGACAGAGTACATCTGTATACTCAGTAGTCTTGCATGAAAATGAGATGCAGAGACATGAGCTTCCCTGAAAGAACATGGGTCAGCTAGCCTGGTGTACACATCAGAGGACAAGAAACCATGTCTAACAAGGAAGGAGGTGAGGCCTGACATCCCTACAACTTCGTCTACAAGCACACCGGGGCAGGCGTGCACCTACGCTCAAAGAGGAACATGCACACACATATCAATACATACATACACACACAGACACACACACACACATGATTTAAATTTTAATTTAAAAGATCCCTTTTGAAGGACACACATTGTAATGGCTGGACTTGCAGCTGGAACTGGCCTTAGTGCCCCTGCTGGGCGTAGAGAATGTGGCTGCTGTTATGCTCTGACTCAAACATTTGACAGTTTCTCTGACCTGGCGAACATTTCCAGTGCCCAAAGGTTAATCCACTGTTGGCTACTGCTTGTCACTCCTGATATCCACCCATTTGCTTTTTGCTGTTGGGGGCCATTTCATACAGTACAGCCTTGGAGGAACTCCAGATAGCAGCTCCTGGCCCCTTGGAGCAGTGACAACCCAAACATCTCCAGAAATTGCCATCTGTTTCCCACACAGGACACAATACAGTGGTGTGATGACTGGGTATGAACACTCAATATATTTTGTGGGTTAGAGAACTCTACAGGAAAAAGTCATCCTTGATTATATGAGTTGCATAAACAGTGGGGTTCCCAGGAGCCACACCTATAGCTCTCACCATTCCACGCTCATGCTGCTCCTCTTACAAGAAGTAGAGGGAAGCAAGCACATGTGTATAAACAAAGCCACACCCTTTCTTCCTTCCTTCTTCCTTTTTTTTTTTTAAATATTTTGAGTCACAGTGTATGAAAATTCAAGGGGCCAATCACTGGGGATGCTATGGTAATGACAGGTCAAGAATGCCCATCAAAGGGGACAAATTCTGGAGGGTTTGCATCTTTTCCCTCCAAAATGTCTCATTAGGGTTCCCAGGCTTGGCCTCCGTCTCTTTCATCTCCCGCAGTCCAATTTAATTGAGTGATGTCCTCGCTACGGCATGCTGCTCTCTGGACAGGAGGGTAAACTCATTCTGTCCATCAGCGCATTTGCTTTCTTAAGGGTCTGACGCTGCGTGCGCTGCTCAAGTAATTAAATGCAGGTCATGTCGCAGCTTCCTCTCTCCAGCCTGTCTGAGGGCACAGTGGGTTCTTTCTGATAGCGAGTTCTTGACCACATGACTTCGGGAAGCCGGCTGGATTGCTTTTCTTTGTTTCATTATTGCGTGTGACACCTCAGGCCACCGGAAACATCAAACCTCAGCCAGCCACGGATTCAAAGTGAACAACTAAGAGGCAGTTGGCTTTCTGAAGGTCCCTAAATGGAGATCCTGGTTCTGCCGAGGCTCTCAGAGCAGACTGCTGGCTGCAGCCCTTACTTCACATGAGTAAGGCTCCAGTTTCATGCAGGTGACAAAACCCTGCACGCCAGTGCGTGTGCTCTTTCTGTTTGAGCTGAGGTGGACATGTCAAAAATACAGCAACTGGGCAGGGGAGATGGCAGTTGGTAAAGAGCTTGCCTTGTGAGCATGAAGATTTGAGGTCAATATTCAGGGTCTACAGTTAAGATAAAGGTGTGGGTATGGGTGTGTGCGTTGGAGAGAGGTTCAGTGGTTAAGAGCATGTTCTGTTTTTCTAGAGGATCCAAGTTTGATTCCCAACACCCATATCCGGTGCCTGACAACCATCCATAACTCCAGCTCCAGGCGTATCCAATGCATCTAGCCTCTGGAAACACACCCCCACAGAGAAATACACAAATATGCATAATTAAAAAATAATAGTTAAAAAAATCAATGTGCTGCTGCATGTTTGTAATCTCAGCACAAGTGGAGGGAGACAATGAACTCCAGGGTTCGTCCTGTCTTCACCTTCACAGGACCGGAGTCCAACGCCCTGTCTAAGAGAGCTCTTACATCTAGTGTCCATTTTAAAGAACAGATCCATCTGGGGAAATCTGGAGTGACTGTAATGAGTCTGGATTTTAGTTTAACCCAAATGCTGATTCTGCACATTACACAGATTCGTCATCTTTAAGTGATGCCCCAGATGAGCACTTTAAAATAGATGCAACTTTGTGTGAATTCTCTATAATACAGCAAAATCTGATAGCTCTATTAATAGGCAGCCTTTGGCCTTGGAAGGGCGTGATGATGGCAGGTTTTTTAAAATTCATCATCTCTGCATAATTAGTTGTGAATCTCTAAATATTCAAGCTGAAGAATGAACCGGGCGCCGGGGCCCTCATCGCTCAGCGTCCTTTTCAATATTGTCCCCCAGTCATCATTTCCTTGTGTTTTTCTAATTACTGCAAAACCAATTGTTTTTAACTCAGCTGCCCCAGCTCTTTGTAATTTGTTGGATGTAATTACCTTGAAGTGAAGAAAATGCACTTCTTATTCAGCAAACTGGAGCTTGATGAGGTGAGCACGGTCAGGTGGCCTGGAGAACCCAGTCCCAGAGCGGTGTTTATTTCTCTTTACCACTGCATTCTGTGTACATGGGTTGTGAGAAGCAGGGGGTCCTCTTTCAAAGGAGCCCCGTATTGTGCTGATCTGTTGACACCAGTACGGTCTGATTTGAAGATTTGCATGTGCATAGGGATGTGTTTGTTCACACGTGGGGTGCTTTTGCATGTAAGAACATGCACACAAGGGCATGTAAGCCAGAAGTTAACCTCAGGCATCATTCTACTGAAGCTGTCCACCCTACTCTTACGGACAGGGTCTCTCACTGGTTTGGAATACACTAAGAAGCTGGGCTGATGAGTCAGGAATCCTGAGGGATCTGCCTGTCTCTGTCTTTCCAGCTCTGGACTATTAAATCATCGTGTTTTTGTTTGCTTTTTTAAACAAGGGTTCTGGATATTGAACTTGGACCCTCATAGTGGCATGGCAAACACTTTACTGACTGAATCATTCCCCCGGTCCACAGTGCATCCAGTATAACATGGAAAAATGAAAAACAAACAACAATGTGGGGAGGCAGAGCAAAAAGCCAACGTATACTTTATGGCCCTTGTTAGAGAAGGAATGGATTAGATATTTCTTTCCAAAATGATATTTTAAAATTTTTAATGTATTAGCAAGAACCCAGAAACAACCTAAATGCCCCTTGACCAAAGAATGGATAAGGAAAATGTGGTACATTTACACAATGGAGTACTATACAGCAGAAAAGAATGATGTCACCTTGAAGTTTGCAGGCAAATGGATGGATCTAGAAAACATCATATTGAGTGAGGTAACCCAGACCCAGAAAGACAAATATCATATGTACTCACTCATAAGTGGCTTTTAGATACAAAGCAAAGAAACCCAGCTTACAATTCACAATCCCAGAGAACTTAGACAACAATGAGGACCCTAAGGAAGACATACATGGGCCTAATCTACATGGGAAGTAGAAAAAGACAAGATCTCCTGAATAAATTAGGAGCATGGAGACCATGGGAGAGAGTGGAAGGAGAGTGGAGAGTACGGGAGGAGAGCAGAAAAAAACATATAGCTCAATAAAATCAATAAAAAAATTAAAAAATTAATGTATGCATACAAATAATTTTTGAATTGACATTTATTCACAGGGGTTAGAGAGCCAGCATACCCGTTAAGAGCATTTGATGCTTTTACAGAGAATCTGGGCTTGGTACCTAACACCTACATAGGGACTCACAACCTTCCACCACTCAAGTTCTAATGGATTTGATATGATCTTCTGGCCTCTGTGGGCAATGAATGCATGTGAAATACGTCTACACACGAACTTAGTAGGTCACTATAGAAAAAAGTACAAAATAATTGTAAGAAGCAGAGGTTGGAGAGGGCTGGAGCATCAGCAATGCCTTCTGGACATGAACTTGAGTGGTTGTCTCTAGACAATCAACCAGTCAACCTTCCAGCATGGAGTGGAAGAGGATTTGGGAATCCCGCACCTCTAACTGTGGAGCTTTGGACGGTTGATGGCTCCTGGAAAGGGGAGTGTGTTTTCGTTAAAGGTGTAGTCCCTGATAATTTAGCCATGCCCCAGTGGGTGGCCTGATACCCAGGCGTATATGGGTGGCACACATTGGAAAAACAGGTTACTGTTTAAAAAGATAGCAAGAAATTGTGTGGAGGGGCATAAAGAGGAGTGCTGGATCTGGGAGGAGGCTGGGATACATATGATCAAACAACATTGTAAAAAGTCTCGAAGAATTAGCAAAATAAGTTTTAACCTTAAAATTCTGTTCTTAGACAATGTCACACAAGTACACAGTACACCCTCTTTACATCCACCTTCTCCCATCTCCCTACCACCCTTGTATCCCCTACAAACTCCTCCCCACAAACTTCTCTCCCATGCTCATGTCCATTCATTTTATTTTGTGACCC
Organism: Neodon shergylaensis; assembly: GCA_025134845.1. Lineage (NCBI taxonomy): Eukaryota > Metazoa > Chordata > Mammalia > Rodentia > Cricetidae > Neodon > Neodon shergylaensis. The sequence continues at coordinate 13,728,699 of JABTXL010021306.1, forward strand.
ACTGACCAGGGGGCCATCTGCGTGACTATGGTCGGGAGCTAAAAGCTTTGTTTTACCAGAATTAACTGAGAATGACATTACAAAGTGTATCTTAAAATCAGTATTAGCCATCATCAACAAACAGGGCTTATGAGCCAGACATTTATTTATTCAATAATCAAATTTTTATAGCATATCAGACCTTGCACGAGGTCTTTTTCTGAGACACAACACTATCCCTTTCCGGAAGAAGCACAGAATCCCAAACACTTGGAGATTCCCGTTAAGTGAATTCAGCTTGGTGAAGCTTGAGCAACCAGTGTCGGGTTAGGGATGCTTGATTTCCTCATCTATAAAACTGAGACAAAACATCTCTTTTATAAAGTTCTCATGAGGAATGAATGAACAAAACTGAGGAAGCTGCTGGCCTTCCAAAGGAGACTTGCCAGTACCAATAGGTGTTCCAGGGTCTGTGGACTGGAATGCAGAGCAGCCCATTACACGCTGTATTAACAGAGTGAAGGAATTCAAGGAGGAATAAACAGTATCTTGCATAGAAATGGAATGGGGGGGGATTTACTTAACCCATGAGCCTCAGATAAACCCATTTTTATGCAAATGTGAGTATCCTTGCAAGAGCGTCCTACTATGATTCTCAGAGGGAAACCATTCTAAGTGAGTGGATGGGTTAAAAAAAAAAGTCACATTTTCCTGGCAAATCCCCAGGGCAAAGCGGGAACTGGACTTCACCTTGCTCTTGCAAGTTTGTTTGGTTTTCCAAAAGCGGACTACTGCATGACCCAGCTATGCATGCCACTTCTGTGTATTTACCTGGAGGACATCAGCGTAGCACAGAGATGCATAGGCACCAGTGTCTGTTGTAATATGATTCACTATAGCTAAGTTATGGGATCAATCTAGGCGTCTAACAAAAGAGGAATGGATACTGTGGTCTACACGCTTCATGGACTTTTTTCTTAGCCATAGAAAAGAAGGAAGTTATGACACTTGTAGGGAAATGGATGCATCTTGAGATAACTACACTCAGTAAATGAAGCTATTCTTAGAAAGACAAATACTTTGTATTTTGTCTTAGTAGAAGTTCTCGGGTTTTACATAGAAATATAAAATTATGAATGTATATATGATGTGAAAGTGTCTAGGGAACAAAGGGCACTAACCAGAGGAGGAATGGTAAACAAGGGGAGGACAGGAGGAATATGCTCAGCATAAAATACACACATGCATGAAAGCCTGAAACTGCAGTAACTATTCACTTTGCTGTGTCATGATCCTCATACGACAGGTGTGTAGTTAGTATGTGCAGCCTGATGAGTTTGGGGACTCCTGGGAGACTGGACTTTGTAAATAACAAAGAAATACTATAAAGCTTTAAGCAAAGGGACCATGTCATGGAATATTGCATCTGGGGGGAGCGTGCACTGATGGCAACGTAGATAATGAACTGACTGGGGGAAGGGACAGGTAGAGGGGGAGACAAAGGAGCCATGTAACCCAGATGAGGACTGCGACTGTGCTAGGGGCAGACTAGGTAAATAGCATGCAGATCAGAGACATACGTGGCATCTTTGGAATGGCCAAAATGGGGTAAGACAAAGCCAATGACTAGCCAAGGACCCTGTCTGAATCTCTAAAGCGATGGTGCATGGCATTCGTTGGAGAAGAGAAGCCTGGGGGAGGGCAGCCCTGTATGGAGAATAAAGGAGATTCAGCTTGGATTTCTGTTCTCTAAGCAGGCAGGGCTGGTGCTATGACTTGGATATAGATTGTCCCTCAAATGCCCATGTGGTAATGGCCTGGATCCCATCTGGGTGCTGTTGGGGCTGGTGGAAACATTCAAGAGGTGTTTCAAGACAAGGGAGGTTTAAAGTCATTAGCGTCACGCCTTGAAGAATCTGGATGGGGGAGCCATTTCCTTCCTTTTCCTTTCACATGAGGTGAGCAATCTTGCCCTACCCCACGCTTCCTGCCAGGATCTACTTCTCTCATAGTGAACACCAAGGGAGGCAATTTATCAAGGACTAGACCTTTCTTCTTTGTAAGTTGATGGTAACGATGACTTTGCTCTTGGAATGAAATGTTTGGCCCTTCCATATTTTAGGCAAGTGCTCTCCTACTGAGTTATGTCCTAGCCATGGAACCTCAGTTTTGAGACAGGGTCTTAACTATGTTGCTCTCCTTCTTGATCCCCTCAGCCCTGACCTCTGGAGTAGCTGGGATTACAGGTGTGAGCCACCCTGTCTGGCTTCCTGGCTGGCTCTGTCATCATGCTGCAGAAACAGAGACCTGACTAGCAGAAGTGCTGAGAATGGCGAGGGGTGGCCATGTGGACGAGTCAGGAGCTTACCTGCAGTGTATATTGATTTCTTTTATCAGTATGTACTACTTAATATAATATAATGGGTTTCATCATGGCATTTTCACACACACACACACACACACAC
>JABTXL010021306.1:13731152-13765123 GCA_025134845.1 Neodon shergylaensis
AGTCGGGTTTCTTAGGGATGCCTGGCTGAGGGATGTTTGCAGGAGCATGTGTGAGGCGTTATCTATAGGAGTGTTACTGGTGGGTTATTACGGGAATGGGCACCCTTACCATTGGCCACCCCACTGAAGAGAATGTTTCCCCTTTCTCCAACAACTATTAACTTCCTACAGGTCATCAGACAGGGGTGGGGCTGTGTGACCGCGTGACCACCTCCCCTCCTCCATGATGGAATTTTGACATGCCCACTCTTACATTTGCCTTTTGTATGTAATCACAGCTATTGGTGATTGGAGAACATATCATTTGCTTTTAAGCAACCCAGACACAGGGGGTGCAGCAGAGTTAAGACTCTCTTCCCCTGGTCTTTGCATACAGAGGCTGGGCTTTCCTGCTGTCCCTCTATAGTGCTTCCCTCAGCTTACAGAAAGCCACTGGCTTGCCTTTCCTACCTCCTCTGTGCCTGCAGTCATTGGTGCCCAATGTGGGGAAACAATACTTTTCTTCCCAGCTGGCAAATTAGAGTAGGTAGCTCCGTGGAAACAAAGTCACAGAATGACTTCTTTGCTCCCTCCCCCGCCAGGCCACCCACTCAGCCCCTGAATCTGTGGGCAGACTCTGTTAACAAGTGGACTCTTAACATTTCCCCATCAAGATAAAGAAACCCAACTTTGAAAGAAAAGATGTGGGTTTACTTGGGTGCTTTATGAGCAGGGAGGCAGGGCTCTAGGGAGGAGGTATGTTTTGTCGCATTTAACAGGATGCAAAGGAGCAAGCTGACAGGCTGGGCATGTGGCTCCCGTTGGTGGCTTGTACCACTATGAACAGCAAGGCTTGTGAAGTTCAACCTCCTTGGCTAGCTTTCTTTGTGAAGCAGGATTGACAATAGAAAAATCATTCTCCCTCAGTACTTATAAATACATATATTCTTACATATATAAATACAAGCTGCTCAGTCTGTATAATGTTACTTATATGTATGTGTTTTAGAATATTAAAATGTATACACACACACACACTATATATATATATATATATATATATATATATATATATATATATATGAGCAATTAAAGAGAATGAGGCCACGAGAGTAAGGGAGTGTACATGGGGAGGTTTTAGAGAGAAGAAAGAGGGAGGAAATGGTGAATTACAATCTCAAAAAATATTAAAAAGCAGGTATAATGAGGGCTGGGGATGTAACTCAGCTCGTAGAGTGCTTGGTTAGTGCGCACAAAGCCTTGGGTTCCATCCCCAGTGCCATGTGAACCGGGTGTGGTGGTGCACACCTGCAATCCCAGCACTCAGGAGGTAGAGGCAGTAGGAGAAAGAGTTCAGGTCATCTTCAACTATACAATGAATTCAAGGTTGGTCTGGGCTACATGAAATCTGTCAATCAGCATTTCTTCACAGGTGAACTCTTAACACACTGTGGTCTGCTGTCTGCTTTTATCTGAATCCACCCTGGGTCACCAGAAACATCTTAATGATGCAATGGAGAATCATGGGCCTGTGTGTCTAGTTTGCAGAACATCTAAGAATCTCTCATTGATCTAAATCCCATTGCTTTGTTCCTTGCATCTTAGGAGTTATGAGAAAATCGGTCATGTGGTCCAATCACACAGAACCTTGGGAGGAAAAGAACAATACTTGTCCCATTTATCACTTCCTTTCAGTCCCCAAGTGGAAGATGGTCTTTAAGAAGTAAGCGATTGCTGACTGTATAATCTTCTAATTTAATATTCATTCTGAGCAGAGGCTGAGACATAGGTGAAAGTTTCTATGTTGTTATGAACTGGTTGTGGATTGGCTCCTATATGACTATGCCCCCAGTTGGTATTTTGATGGGTGAGCTGGTTAATTTTAACTGAACTTGACAGAACATATGATTACATGAGAGAGAGTCTCCATGAGGACAGGGGTTATTTAGAAGAAGCTTGCCTGTGGGCATGTCTGTGGAAGAATGCCTTAATTGTTAATTTGATATAGGAAGACTCAGTTTATTGTGGTAGCAGCATTCCCTAGGCGGGGTTCCTGAACAGTGTAAGAGAGGAGATGCAGGGAGTAGGGATGCAGAACTTCATTCTCTTGGCTCTTGACTACAGATATGCTAATGCTCTAAGTTCCTGCCTCGACTTCCTTGCAATCATAGTCTATGAACTGGATATGTAAGTCAATGGAACCCTTTCCTCCCAAAGTTGCTTTTGGTCGGGGTATTTGTCACAGAAATTGAAATGAGCACACAGCAGGAGGCTATGGAGTGGTTCAGGGGGAGCCTGGATGACAGAGGTGGCTCACAGGGGCCCTGTGTGGACATCTGAAGATGCAGCCCAGCTCCGGTTTCAACCTAGCTCTGTCTGCCTCCCAGCTGCCACCAGGCTAAGAAGTTTGTAGCTGTAGCTTCTGTTGCCTTGGAAAGGAACCATCCTGCTCTGTCCCCTACTCCCGGGGGCTGAAATCCCTGGAAACGCAGCCGAAATGAACCGATTCTCCCTTCTATTATATCTGCCAGGTATTTTACCACAGAGACGAGAAAAGTAACCGATACAGACTTGGCAAACCAATGCAAGATTTGATTTAAAATTAAATCGATCTCTATAGGGTCCAAGGAGCTCAGCGTTTGCAATCAGGGCAGACAGGCAGATGGCACCCCCTCACCTTGGTCTCGGTGGCAGCATCTTCACTCCACCCTGAAAGGGGCTCACTTGCTACTGCATCCTCCGCATAGTCGAACGATGGGGCAGGCTGCGTCTTTGACTCCGCTTCATTCTGCTTTTGGAAATCGGTTTTTCCTAAGTGAAGAAAGGCACATTAAATAAAAAACAGACTTTCACCAACCTTTGGCGAACTTAGGAAGGAGGAGGGGAGACATTTCAAAATAATATGAAGGTCTGAATACAGGGAAGGTTGGGTCTCTTGATGTTCTGCTCTCTATTTGAGTCTGTGTTGCCCAAATATTTGCATAACTGTGTATATACATCTACGGAGGAGGCCTACAGCATACTGCCCTGGGACCAGACATCTCTCTAAACAGGTTGAGATTTTCCATATTAAAAAAGGCCCAGCAAGTAAGCTGTTAGGAAACAGTAAGGCTATCTTTCAAATCATGAAATATGAACATGTTTTGGAGGCTGCTGTGGTTTGAATGTGCAATGGTTCCCACAGGCTCATGCATCTGGACACTTGGTCCCCAGCTGGTAGTGCTGTTGCAGAAGGACATGGAACCTTTCAAAGGGTTGGGCCCCACTGGAGGAAGTGGGTCACTAGGAAGAGGCCTGGATGCGTCATAGGCTGGCCCCACTTCCTATTCTCTTGTTTCCTGAGTGTGGATGCCATGTGAGCAGCCTGCCTTTTGCTCCTGTTGCCATGGCTTCCCTCCCAACTGTTGTGCCTTCCCCACTGTGATAGGTTATAGATCCTCGGAACTGTGAGCCACTGTAAACCCTTTCTCTCTTAGGTTGTTTTTGTCTGGGTACTGTATCACAGCAATGAGAAGAGAACTCGCTCAGAGGACTAATACTAGATCCATCCCAGGTTTCCAGGAAGAGGATCTGAGTTTTCAGCCTTTCCCAAACATCACTGAGTAGAGGATCCTTGTTTTCCTTTGCTGTTTTCTTTCTTTAATGTGTGTGTGTGTGTGTGTGTGTGTGCTGAGCATTTTTTTTTGTTTTTTTTGAGACAGGGTTTCTCTGTGGCTTTGGAGCCTGTCCTGGAACTAGCTCTTTAGACCAGGCTGGTCTCGAACTCACAGAGATCCGCCTGCCTCTGCCTCCCGAGTGCTGGGATTAAAGGCATGCACCACCATCGCCCGGTTGAGCATATTTTTTTTTGTACATCACTGTCAGCCTTTTCTAGCTTCTTCTCACTCCTGTTAGTTCTTTTTGTGTCCCAAAAGGTTTTTCATCTACTTTCACCACACACACACACACACACACACGCACATGCACACACACACATACACACACGCACATACACACACACACGCACATACACACACACAAACACACGCACACACACACAAACACACGCACATACACACACACGCACATACACACACACACACACGCATGCACACATGCAGGCACACACACATGTGCACATACACACACACGCACACACAATTTTATGTATCTATATGAAAATCAGAAGAGACATATGCTATTTGCCTTTCTGAGATGGGCGTCACTCTCTTAGTAAGCTTATCCGCAGCTGCATGCATCTTCCTGCAAATGACACGATTTTGTTCTTCACTGTAAGTGAATAAATTTCCATTGTGTATCAAAGCTACATTTTCCTTATCCATTCTGCTGCTGATGGATACCTAGGCTGGTTCCATAATTTAGCGCTTGCGACCAGTGCTGCAGTGAGAATGGATGTACAAGGGACTCTGAGATGTCTTGTTTTAGAGTCCTTTGGAGAAATATGCAGGACTGGAATCACAGGGTCCTGTGGAAGACTGACTAGGCTTTTGAGGGATCTCTGCACTGACTTCCACAGTAGCTGCATATGCAGTGCATAAGGGTTCCATTCAGTCCACTTCCTCGTTAGCATTTGTTGCTACCCTTATTCCAACGGTGGTAGGATAGGATTTTAATGTGTTTTGATTTATAATCTTCTGATGGCAAGTGACGATGACACCCTTCTCATGTGTTTGTTGTTGAAGCTGAAGGATCCTAATGGGGACTCCCTCCTTAGAATGATGAAGGAAAATGTTTTGCAAGTTACTGTCTTGTTGCGGCATATATGTCTATAGATATAGATGGATACACACACAGATAGATGTAGATCTGGAACACCCAATGAAAACATGCACAAAAAGCATGAAAGTAATTTTCAGGAGAACAATGCGACCAGAAATAAATATTAAGCAAACTGTGCTGATCTCAGAAAGACAAATACTGTATGTTTTCTCTCATGCATGTAGTTCTTATATTTTATATAGCTACACAATACCATGTATTACAGATGACATAAAAATAGAAGGGGAATTATGTAGGGGGACAAAGGGAACTAGTAGGAGAGAGAAGGACAAGGAAAGAGGGTGGAAGAAATATGAAGAAGAGCAGGCACAACATACAATATACACCTATATGAAAACTGTAAAAAAAAAGAAGACACCTCCCTATTTATCAATAGGACATGCCACCCAGCCCTCCCTAGCAGTCTGCTTAGGTGAGAAGATAAGACAGCTATGCTTTTATCGACATTGTGAGACGTGCTTACATGCCTCCAGGCTTGAAATGGGGACAAGAAAAAGGCCACGTTCAATTGTGGAAATCACACAGGAAGTGGTGAAATCCCGTTTTCCGTTTTGTTCCCAAAACTTCTCCACTGCATAATTTTCCCCCCAACAACTGGTCACTGAGAAACACATCAGAAGGCACCCCTGCTTCCATGGGTGTCACGGACAGGTGATTTCAGGGTGGGTGACCCTAAGATGGCCTCCTGTATGCTCACCTCACTGTGCCCCGTGCAGTACCTTTTTACAAACTCTTTGTGACAATTTAATTAAGACGCAAGCCTTGGGATTTGGATGCCGCAAATGTAAGTGGCAAGATCAGAACAATCTCCTTCCTGTCCCCTTCTTATGAAGCAATTCAAAGCTTGTGGTTTCTATTCAATTTGTTATAATGACAGTGTTTAATCATGGCGTCTACTCGGCAGCCCGCTGCCGAATTGAGGTCACACATGCGACTATTCAGGCATAGAGCACATAATCTATAACTAAGATTTCGCCCCCGAAGCTCGGGAGGCTGTGCCATTAATTAACACTGCACTTATTTCAAAAATAATATGCGTTATGGCCTTTAAAAATGTAACCTTGCCTGGGAAGGAGCACAAGTCCTGATGAGGCCCCTTGGCCATTGCTATCTCTGTGTGAAGAATTTAGTCACGGGAACAGTCTGATACATCCATTCAAACATGTTTAATTAACAGCCTTCTCTTCTAAATGCTCAGAAACCTAGAATATAACCTTCATATGTGGCTCCTTTCTGATCCTCTAGCCGTAACGAAAGCACTGTTTCAGAGTTCTGGTTCATGTGCTTATACCCGTCTTGTCAGAGCCACAACCACACATGTTAAGAATTATTGGGCATCATCCAGGTCTGCAATAAATATTTTTAATCGAGGGAACAATGAAAAAAACTTTGACCCTTAGCTTGGCCTTGTCTCTCCTCATAAAAGCTTCTTTCCATTGACTGCAGGCAGGTCTCGATGGGAAGGCCAGCCACTTTCCTCTCCAGTCAGCACACAATCTGCTGCTGATCAATCAAACCAAGTCTTTATAGTTCAGCAGCGTGTAAATGTACATTAATGAGATAGAACTATGTCAAGAGACTTAGAGTTTCTGCTTAGCGGGCACACAACGTTCTACTTACGTCAATGTGTTGGGGGCTAAATTGTTCTATATTCAATATATCCTCTTTAAAAAGATTTATTTTTAATTATGTGTCGAGATGTGTTTCTGGGCAGGCATGTGTACTTGAGTGCAGTACCGGCAGAGGCCCTGGATTCCCTATAGTTACAGGCTGTTTTGAGCTGCTCAATGACGGTTCTGGGAACTGAACTCAGGACCTCTTCAAGAGCAGTCCACACCCTGAACCGCTGAACCATATCTCCAATCCCTATATTCAGTAAGTCCTACTTGGAGGTTTTTTTAAAATAAAATCCCATGAGTATATATTGCACGTTTTTGTTTCTTCAATTTACGAGACATCTATTGGTGTGCTGTTTCCTCTTATGAATGCCCACCCCTGAACATAATACTAAAAGTTGATAATGTCATTTTGTTAATTAGTGCATGTGTATGTTTATGAATGTGTACATGCACGTGTGTGCTGTGCATGTGTGTGTGTCTGCATGTGTGTGCTATGCTGGGTGGAGAACAGACAGAAACTTGGGGTGTTGTTTTTCAGGTATCTTGTATAGAATCTCCCACTATCTTGGCGTTTGTTGATCTGTCTAGACTTGCTGGTCAGCAAACCCTAGGACTGGTCTTTCTCTAACTCTCCAGCACTGAGATGACAGATTTTATGCTTTTTTACATGGGTTCTAGTAACTGAACTAGAATTCTTGCATTTGCAAACTTAACTACTTTCCCCACTGAACCATCTCCCCAGCCCCTGGTAAGGTCTTGTGTGTGTCGCTCCACATTCTGGCTGAGGGTATGCAGAAATTTCCTGCTGGGTAGTTTCACACGTTTATCAGCAAACATGCTATTATGATGTGAACAATTTCACTGGACAGTAGATGGCACCTTACCTGAGGATGTGGGCTTGGGCAGGTGACTCTGCGTCCCTCTGGCCATCATGCTGGGGTCAGATACGGAATGGATGATGGTAGACTCCGAGGAACTCTGGCTGTCTATGGAGCAAGGCACTTTGTGTTCAAGGGTTTGGGCTCTGGCAGAGGAAGCTACAGACGGGGTTGGATGGAGAGATGGGAGGGGCTCAGGGTCCTCTGGCGAGTCCTGCTGGCATGTGTATCGTCCCATTGAGCGGTTTCCTGAGTCTGGAAGAGGGAAGGTTCCAATCCCGCTGTCCAACGTTCTCATCTGGCAGTTTGATTCTAATATAGAGAAACACAGAGAAAAATTAGAGCGGGCTAACAAAAAAAAAAAAAAAAAAGAAAACGACCGTTGTTATTTGGATGGGATCTGGAGGGAAGGAGGCACCAGAGGGAAGTATTTAGAAGAAGATAATATTTAGATAAAGGACCCGGGAGATGGCTCATCTGGAAGAGGCTTGGTGACCTGCATGTGCCCATGGGTAGGTGGAAGGAGACAATTCCATAGAGTTCTCTGTCCTCCACTTGCCCACTATGGCATACATGCCCCCGCCCCCCAACACTATGTGGATACACACACACAATTATGATAATGACGATAATAATAATATAGAAGGAATATGATACACTTTTGAAGCACACTGCACTAAAATAAATATCCAAGGAGGTGGGAGAAGCCGAGGTTTCACTGAATATGAAAGTAATGCTTTCATGTAACGAGGTAAGAAGGTTGGCCCATTATGGGGGCCATAGCTCCCATAATCACTAGATGGGTCTCTAGAGCAGTGAGAGAAAAAAGAACCATCACTAGAGACCAACAATTAGTTTTAATTATCTTTATTTCAGGCTGGGGTTCACACGGCTTCAGTTAGGTGAAGTTTAATAACTTAAATAAAGTGAATAATGAAGACACATAACAGAGCCGAGTGCTGTCCTGACAAAGGGGACGGCATGTCTCTTGCATGAATTACCATCACTCAGCGGCTGACCCAGTTCCCAGCCTCTCAAGTGGACAGTGAGGGCAGGTTATTGCAAATGTACTTATGGGGCTGAGCAGCGATGACCATGTGATATGTGTGTGACAGACACCATTTAAAGAAGGCTGCGGCTACTCTGCTCTTAATTATTACTTTCTGCAGTGACAAAACTCATCACTGCCCTTTGTGTGTGTTCATGGGTGTGTGTGTGTGTGTGTGTGTGTGTATGGGCCAGAGGTTCATCTCTGGTGTCTTCCTCAATCATGTTCTACTATATATATACATTATTTTATGTCTTTGAGTGTTTTTGCCTGAATGTATGTACATGCACCATGAGTGCAGTACCCTTGAAAGCCAGAAGAGGGCAATGGATCTCCAGGAACTAGAGTTGTAAGCTGCCATAGAGGTGCTGGAAATCAGGGCTGAGTCCTCTGACTGGTAGTGGGTGCCCTTTACTGATGAATCATCTCTCTGTCCCCCTTCACTCTACTTGTTGAGACATGGTTTCTCACTAAACTTGAGGCTTATCCATTCAGCTAGGCTAGCTAGCCAGTGAGCTCTTCCTCAGCTTGAGTTTACAGATGTTGGCTCTACTCCTGGCTCTTCACATAGGTTCTGCAGGACCAAGCTCATGGCCTCAGCTTGCAGAGTAAAGCAGTTTACTAAGACATCTTCCTAGTAACACCTTTTGGATTATTTTTTAATTCCTTCTAGACACCCAAGTATTTTCTAGAACAAACTAAGCTGATTTTACCATGCATATCACAAGTCCATAAACTATATCTCATCTTCAGGAAAAGTTTATGTAGAAAAATTTTGGTAAAACTTACTCATTTAATTTTTAAGATGGAAATGTGGTTTATAAAAGCTAATGAGCTAGCCCTCCAAATCTGGCTGTCATATAGAGTTTCTGCCCACATAATAAAATATCAGAATGAAGTGTCCTTGTCATCTTATGGTCTTATGAGGGTCTTGCAAGTCTAGAAGTGGGTAAGAGATACAGCCTAGCACTGTTTTGAACATGGAGGGGAATGGAAAGCTTTGGCATAATCTTAGTTTTTACCAGCGACCATGTCTCTGGTGCTGTACGGAACAGTGGCTTGTGGTATGACTGTCAGCTGAGCTGGGGGTCTCTGCACAAGAGTGGGATCCAGGTTCTTGTAGGCTGCTACAAGTATTAACGTTTGGTCTTTAACCAGTCTCTGAAATTTAGAAGAGAGCCTGTCATACTACAGGATGGGACAATAAATGATAACATGGGTCAAATGCTCAGGGTGCTGATCCCATATTAGGACAGACCCAAGGGGCCAATAATGTTATCTGTGCCACTACAATCTCATTTCATCATCAGTTAGAATCCAAACTCCAATATGCCCATCACCCTACCCTCCTCTTCAGTCTTCTTTGCTAGAAGTAGCAAACTGAAAATTTCCCAATAGAAAAGAAAAAAAGAAGGCAAATTCTCTAGGCATTCCAACACTTGGCTCTCAGTTGGCGGTGCCATGTTGGGAGGCTACAGAACCTTTGGGAGCTGGGGCCTTGTTGGAGAAAGTCCACCACTGGGGGTGGCTTTGAGTGTCAGTAGACTTGCCCCCACTTCCAGTTCCCAGCTTTCTGCCCCTGCTGCTATGTCTGCCACTTGCTGCCCTGCCTGGTCACCATGATGAACTTTTATCTCTCTTGAACTGTGAGACAACTCTTCTTTCTGTGAGTTGCCTTGGTCATGACAGATTATTACAGCAACAGAGGAGTAGTTAACACAGAAGCAGAGTTCCTGTATGAAGAGGGGCTTCCGTGTTTCACAGGATGCTTGGAATGAGGCAGAGTGCAGCTCCCATCTTTAATTTATGGCACCCTCCTCCACGTTCTGCCATGGGATCTGCTTCAGCTATGGGCTGTTGGGTCCCTGACTCCTATGGCTGGCCTCTGAGAGTCATTTTCTCTCCCAGGACCAGAGGGCAGAATTTTAGCCATCTTCATTTGTGGGCCTCCACCTGGTCAGCGTTATTGTCCACTGTCCTTACCGATAATCTACTGTGGTGGTCTGCATGAAAATGTGGTATTTTTGAATGTTTGGTTCCCAGGTGGTGGTGTTAGAGAGGATTGATATGGAACAGTGGCCTTGCTGGAGGAGGTGTGTCACTGGGGGTGGGCTCTGAGGTTTCAAAAGCCCACCTCAGGCCTTGCCTCACTCTCTCCCTCACACACTCTCTCTCCCCCTCTCTTTGCTTGTTGCCGGTGGATCCCGAAGTAAATCCTCAGCTACTGCTCCAGCACCGTGCACACCTCCCTGCCTGCCTCTCAGGTCATGCTCTCCACTAGGACGGTCTTATGGATGGACTCACCCTCGAAAACTGTGAGCAAGTCCCCAGTGAAATGTTTCCTTCTCTAAGCCGCCTCAGTTAGAGCTTAGGTAACTAAGACAGTCACCGCTTCTGTTTTCTCTCCAATGAAGGAGACTCAAAGACTGTTGGGAGAGATGATGAGCTCTCTGCATGAGAAGATATTGCCAGGAGTCTGTCTGCTGATCTGACTGTCTGTCAATCTGTCCTTCCCTCCTTCCCTTCCTCCCTCCTACCTTTCTTCCTTCTCCTTCCCCTACCTTTCTTCTTTCCATATAAAAATGCTGGGTGTCTTAGTAAGTGCTTATGACCCCATAGGTTGGCTGCTTAGCCCACTGAGCCAATTGGTGAGCTCCAAGTTTAGTGAGAGAGCTTGTTATTAAAAGAAAGATAAGGGCTGGGGAGACGGTTCAGTGGTAAAGCGCACTTGCTACTTTTGTAGAGGACCCAGGTTCAGTTCCCATCACCCACATGGCAGCTTACAACTGTCTGTGACTCCAGTTCCAAGAGATGTGACGCTATTGTCTGATCTCTACTGGCACAAGCCCACACATGGTTTATAGACAAACATGCAGGGCAACACTCATATACATAATAAAAGATGATAAATTAGAGAGAAACTGAGGACTATGTCTGAAAACAAACTCTGGCCTCCACATGGTTATGTACATGTATGCACACATACATGAACACATACAGACATAACAAAGGGACATTATTAGTTCTCTTCTCAACCCTTAAGCCTGAATGTTTCTGCTAGGTCTCTAATAAAGACCTAGTAGCAGCTTCCGACAATAGAACAGAGGACAAATTTGGGGTCCAAAACAAAAGAGTGATGGAATTCTGTCTGCTGCCATTCCGAGGACTGGATTTTTCTGGCATCCATCCCCTCATTTCCTTTACCGTTAGCACACAGTATTGCCATGCCAGAGTCTGTAAATGGGGCTCTTTGGATTCCTAGGTTCTCTGGGGACTATGAGCACAAACAAACTCAGAACCCACTGTCTCTTAACAACTTTTTCTTTGTAATTTCCAACATTCCCAGGTGCCGACTATGGGAGAAGTGAAGGTGTCATTTTTAAGAACTTATGAAATGAGCTGTGGATAAGGGCTCAGGCAGATGCCAGAGTTTCCCCCTCAAGCAAATTCCTTCAGAATGCTTCCACCTTGGGAAGCTAGGGTCGTAGGGAAAGTGCTGATGCATCTCTCTGTAGTTTCTTTAAAGCACTATTAGTTTCCTGCAGTTCACAAAAATACCGCAACTTGAAAAAGTGTTGGATACTGTACTTCTGAGGCCAGTTATTTTTACCCCCTCTCGGAGAATTAGAAGAATCCATAAAATAATTAAATGGCTGTAGTAAGAACAAAGTTCACAGGACCAAGCCTGTTTGGAATTGTCAATGAGTTGGCTTGGTCTTGCCCTAGACAGATGTCAAGTTCATATCTGCATTTGTGAATGCGGCTGCCAAAGGTTCCTGGCTAATGAGTTCAAGGGTTGGGTCATTCAATGTACCACCAGGCTTCAGTCCTCCAAGGTCACCAATTACATCTCTGGCCTTGGCTGGCCCTCCCACCTATTCCCGCTGCCCCATTTGTCTCTCACTGGTCTCTAAATGCAAGCGCTTACACCTGTCACCACCAACAATCCCAGGAAGTCTCATGGGACGAGTTAGGGCATGGCAACCCAGTCATTTCAAAGCTGAGGTTAGAACAAAAAAACCAGACGACTCCTTGAGAAAAATTCCAGTTCTCCGAACAGTGGTCCCTTGACACCCTTCTTCTCAGCACATCTGGGGTGCACTGAGGCTGCTTGGCACAGGACATGGAGGAAGCTTACAAAGGAACACACTCAGAATCATCTCTTCCTGAAATAGTGCATACCCCGGAGTGTCTGGTTTGCCAGGGGATGGATGAGTTTTCATTTCTGAGAAGAAGACAGGCATTTCTGCAAGGACCTCTTCAAAATGATCCAGCTTAGGAGTTTCACCTGGCACAGACGTCAGGCGCAAAGGAAGTGACCTTATTGGAAAGGTCAACAGCAGCTCAGGGGAGTCAACAGAGGTTTGGGGGGGGGGAGAGATGGTGGTAAGGAGAAACTGTTAACTTCAGGTATGAGTTACAAAGTCCCCACTTGTGGGCTGGAGAGGCACCTCATTCAGTAGCGTCTGCTGGCTTAGCATGAAGGTCTGAACTCAGTGAAAATCTGGATGCGGTGGTATAGAGCTGGGAGGGTGGAGACAGGAGGACCTCTGGAGTTCACCAGCCAATTAGACTGACTGGTGAGCCCCAGACTCATCCAGAGACCTTATAGCAAAAAAATAAGGTATAAGGCAATGGAGGTAGAAAACCATTGTCACCCTCTGGTTTCCACACACACAAGCACGCACATACCCACATGCAAACATTCACAAACCACATTGACATAGACATGCAACATACACACACGCTCAGTAATGAAACATGCAAACAAATAAACAAGGTACATCTGAAGACTCAGAAGACAAGACGCGAAACCAGGCACTTCGAAACTGAGGGACTGGATTTGTAGGGCATTTTTTTTTTCTGATTTTGAGAAAATAAAAATCAAGGTATGTTTGACCTTCACAATCAGAGTTCATTTGTTTACATCAATCTGGAGAGAGCTCACATTGTGGCAGAGCTCAGCAAATCTCCATTAGTAGCGACAGGCAGGCCAGGACAGATGCCTCCTGCAGACACTCACCAACCATACAGCCAGGACATCCAAGGCAAACCGAGCTGTCATCCTTGAAGCCTTGCCTTGAAGACTAAACAACCTGTCTTTTATTTTATTTTTTAAAATATATTCTTCTTAAAGAGTGATTTTTTTGTTGTTTTTGTTATTTGAGACAGGGTGTCTCTATAGCTTTGGAGCCTGTCCTGAAACTAGCTCTTGTAGACCAGGTTGGCTTCAAACTCACAGAGATCTGCCTGCCTCTGCCTCCTGGGTGCTGGGATGAAAGGCAAGCGCCACCACCACCCGGCTTGATTTATTTTTTTTATGTACATTGGTGCTTTGCCTGCATGTGTGTCTGTGTGATGTTGTACAATCCCCTGGAACTGGAGTTACAGACAGTTGTGAGATGCCATGTAGGGGCTGGGACTTGAACCTGGGTCCTCTGGATGAACAGCCAGTGCTCTTAACCATGGAACAAACCGTAAGGAATTACCATTTGGTGACTATATCCTTGGGAATGAGTTCATCAGAAGTATTAAGGAGCAACACATGAATAGGGAGCAAAGAACCTGTAGTTGGGTGCAAGCTGTCTTGTCTATAAAAGTGAAGGAGCACTTTTACTGAGAAATACATTTTGGAGCCAATAGTAATTAAAAAAAACAACCAATGATGCTTATGGCGTTGCCTTTAACATGAACTTGGGATGTTACATGGAACAACTAAAAGTTGTCACACATGACCTGCAGTCAGTGACCTGTCACTGTGTCCTGAAATCCCCTACCCAAATAGCTGGGACCAAAACTGCTTCAGAGGGTTTTCAATATTCAGAGCATTTTAGGTGAGTCTCTGAAAACTCAAAATTGGAAACACCCAAAATTAGAACATTTTTGATATGAGTATATATGTCTGTGTGCTATTTGTATGCATGTTCTACGTATGTACATGTTCACTGTGACTGTGTTTGTGTGTGCAGGCTGTTGTAAGAGGGCAGCCTTGGCTGTTGCTCCTGAGGTGTTGCCCTCCCCTTGTTTTGGTTTGTTTGGTTTGGCTTTGAGACAAGGTCTCTCATTGGCCCAGAGCTCAACAATAGCTAGGCTGTCTGGCAAGAGCCCTGGGAATCTACCGATCTCTGCCTCTCCAGAGCTGGGATTACAAACCTGTGTACCACGCCTGGCCTTTCCTGTCAACATTAGCTCTAGAGATCGCACTCAGGCCTGTATGATTGATTACAAGGTGAATGCTTTGCAGACGGCGCTCTCTTCTCAGCATTTAAACCTGAAGCTTTTGAGGATGATGTTTGCATTTCCAAAGCCTGAGAGGCATGTTGGGAGATGGGTCCTACACTAGGCCATGATTCGATGCAGGGAACTAGTCGCTTGTGGATTCAAATGAATTACATTACTACTAATTTTCTCTCTTGAATCCCTAGAGATCCTAGGAAAATGGAAAACATGAAACTTCAATCTGTCTCTTTTCACATTGGAAACTTCTGCCATAGCTATAAAACCCTTCGCCAAGACCAGGTGTGGGGGTGCAGTGAAGGTGGAGACAGGAGGTCCATAGGGTTTGCTGAGCAGCCAGCCATCCCTTGAAAAATGACAGCTAAGCTTGATTTTTCAGTTGCCATGCACACACACACACACACACACACACACACACACACACACACACACACACACATCTTCCTCAACCAAATATACAATGAAAATCCATCACAACTCAACAGCCAGAAAGAGTGGTTTGCGGGTGTTCGAGTCTCAGACCATCCTATTAAGTGGCACACTTTCCTAACTTGGCTGCAGTCCGAGTGGCCATGTTAAATACGTCTTGGTAAACGTCATCTCCAGGTTTGTACACATCTTTAAGCTACATGGTGTGGTGCTGCCAATAAAACCTTCAACCACAGATGGGAACACAGATTTCTTTATTTGCACATCCCCCTCTTCATCTGCCTGGCTGAAATAAGCTTAAGAGAAAGAAATTCAAGTCAGTTGCCAAAACCCTCTTCATTAAATGTAGGCTATTTGTTTCAAGTTTGCCTCACAGTTTTGTCAGCAGTACAAAAAAAGAAAGAAAAGAAAAAAAAAGATTAAACCGATGATTTATCTCCAGTCATTTGGTAACTTTTGGCTGTGGCATGAAGGCGATCTTCTAGAAGGTCACATTCAATGTGATGGCTTGGGATGCGTGAGAATCAGCCTCAGCCTCTAAGTTCAAGCTGGTTTAAGCCTGCTGAGGTTTGAGGAAAGTATAGGAGAATGTGAATTTGTTTTGTGATCCTTTGAGCTTTCTTTGGCATGAAAAACACCAGATGTTGGGAATTCGGTTCACTATCGTATAGGGAGTGAGTATAAGCAAAAAAGTAGGCCATTAAGAGGAAATACAACATTAAAAAGAAGGGCTGGTAAGATGGCTCAGCAAGTAATAGTGCTTGTAGCACAAGCCTGATGGTCTGAATCTGACCTACGGCATATGCAAAGCGCTCCATACAACAGCACACAGCTACAGGACCAGGACTCCTACTGTGAGATGGGGGCGGAGACAGGAGCGCAGGGACCAGCTACCCTGGAGTACACAGGGCAGCAGAAACAACAGGAGATACTGGGCCTGGAGAGAACTGACCCCCAAAAGTTGCACTTAGACCTCAAAATACATACAGTACAATGCTTATGCTAATACGTAACTCAAAATGAACAATTTATATTAAAAATTTTAAAGGAAAAAAGTGGAGCATGAAAACCCTTTGTGAAGATGGAGGGAAAGTTACTTTGAATCAAACATACAAAAGGACCACCTGAAGCAGGGTCGGTACCCTTCAAACCCGATAGTCACAGGCAGTAGCATCGCATAAATGATTGTGGCAGGATGTCATTGAAAGGTGTAAACTAAAAAAGACTAGAAATGTGTTCCCATGAAGACCTTGCACTCAGAACTCTTCCTCTATATATATAATAAAACTCCTTTAAGGTGAGAAGCCTACTGAGGAATGGCTTCTGAAATAGTGTTATGGATGTCTATTCTCAGATTTTCTATACAATTCTGAATCTCTATTAATTTTACTGTTTCTTTTGGGTGTATATGTGTTTATGTGTGGAGGTATGTGGAGGCATGTATGTACATGTGGGCAAAGAGGCCAGAGATCAACCCTGCCTTTCTCATTCTCTCTCCACCTTACTTTCAGAGACAAGGTCTCTCACTGAACCCCAAAGTTTGCCTGTTTGGTTAGACTGGCTGACCAGCAAGCTCCGAAGACTTCCTAACTCTGTCCCACAAACACTGAGATTCCAGGTTTGTACTGAAGTGGCCAGCATCTACATGGGAAATGGGGATCAAATTCAGGTTCCCACGGTAGCTCAGATTACATCTTACCAACTCAGTCATCTCTATAGCCCTTGAGCTTGCAAAGCTTAAGACTGAACTCTAGGCTATCATCCCTTCGGGCTAAAAATGCTGAGGTCGGCTCCTAACCCCTCTTGTCTTGCTACAGTAGTATCCATGTCTTAGAAAACAATGCCTAGACTTCTATGCAGCATTCACCGTGATAATCAAGTGTAGGCTAATGGACAGGTTTTTTGTGGTACCCCATCACTGACCTAGGAACAGACTTGGATCCCAGATCTCTCTTTTAGCAAACTGTCAATTACAGTGCAGTCCTCATATGTGAGAGAGCAGCAAGCATGAAGCTCTCTCAGCTCTCTATGAAGCAAAGGCTACCCTACCCTTTCCTCTTCCCACCCAGAGCTGAAACCTTGCCCTTCTTAGCATGGCATTTTTCTAACTGAAGAAACATTAACCTTAAATAAAATTCCCCTTTAAAAATAAATGTGCACGTGTGTGTGTGTTTGTAATACATGTATGTGGAGGTCAAAGGTGCCAGTCCTCACTCCTCACCTTGTTTGAGATGGGGGTCTCTTGTTTGTACTGTACACGCCAGGCTAACTGACCAAAGAGCTTCTGGGAATTCTCCTGTCTCTACCTTAGATCTTATGGTAGAAGAGCTGGGGTTACAGATGTATGTTACCCTTTCTGGCTTTTATCTGGGATCTGGGGAGTTGAACTCAGGTCCTCCCACTTGTGAAGCAAGGGCTTTACCTATAGAGCCATCTCCTCAGTGCCCAGTAAAGCTAATTTTATCAGCAGAAATTTCTAAGGTACCATACAGGAGTAGAACCACGGTGCCTCCTTCCAGCCCTGTCCTTGTTCATCATTTGTTCTAGTTATACAAAAGACAATTTATCCTTGGCTCCCCTCTTTGCCCCCCTCATTTCCTCGTTGTCCTTATCCCCAGCAACCTGATTATAGTACAGATGTATCTGTGCACTCTTTTAATCCACTTTCAGGCTGGCACTTGTGGAAGATGTTTCAAAGGTCTAGACTAATGATGCTTACTCATTCTGCATTGTGCACAAACTCATTTCATTCCCAGATGAGTAAATCACCGTTTCTCCTTGGAAAATGTACAACGTTGCTGTCCTAAAAGGTTACCTTTGTCTCCATTCAATTCATATTCTCTCCTTCCCCTTCCCCCTCCCTCCCACTACTCTGGCTGTCTTGACAAAACCAAGTGAAAAGTGAACAGTTATCTGGTTGATTCTGATAGGCACTGATGGCTATTGTGGGTAATTCTGCCTCCCCAAGTCCCTTCCTCCCTATATCAAGCTTGATTCATCTTATAGACATTTGCCTCTACTCCGCACCTCACCTGCCTGGATAGCATCTGCTTTGATAAGGACATGAGAGAAGGGAGGAAAGAAAATAAATTAGGGGTGGGATGCTGTGGGAAGGGATTTAAAAGTGTTTATTTGACAAGAAGCATACAAATCAAGAGGCATGCAGAGATTTAGTCAACTCAGCAACTAATACAAATTTTAACAGATGATTGCACACATATATACACACATAATGCATATACGCATATTCCATCCTCAAATTCATATCTACATATATACACACATATACATGCATATACACAGTATATGTGTACACACATACACACATGGATATGCATATATACACATGCATATACACACATATACCCATAAAAATCCACACATGAATACAACTGCCACATTCACATACCCACACATACATGCACACACACACACACACACATACACACACACACACACACACACTACTGGCATTATAAATTGGACAGTAGGCTGCACAGAACTTGATCTCTGAATCAAAATGTGGTGAGCTTGTAATTTCTTCAGACAATTGCCTGGATTTGGTTTCTGAACTTTGAGAGAGAATCCATATAGAGCCTGGAGGTCTTGTCAGATTGAAGAGATAATGCAGACATTAAGGAAGAAGGGACTTGGCAGCTAGGATCGGCAGGGCAATGCACCAGAGAGGAAAGCTGGTAGCAGGGGTTTCCTTACAGACTTGTCCGAGTGCAGCCCATGCGTGAGGTGAAGCTCGGATCACAGAGACAATTACCGTGAAGCAGTAGGTTGCATAATTCCTGGAGCTCACACAAGGAAATAACAAGACGCTCCTACCATCCGAAGAGGTGAGGCCTTTCAATATGAGGAACACAGAATTCGAAGAAGGTTCAGGCCTCAGGAGTGAAACTAAATTGTACTCAGAATAAAAACTCCTTAGACTTGTCATAACAAAACTTGAATGGAAGTCTCGGAAAAATAAAAACTTCCGTGCTAATACATAAAGTGTGTTCCAGAACAAAGTCTAACAGTCTACAGAGAGACAATAAGGTATAGTTCACATTCTCTGGTATCCAATTAAAAATCATGAGGCATACAAAAGAGCAGGTGACTGGAATTCATAGCCAAGAGAGAATTAAACCAGAACAAATAGAAAAGGAAATGATAGGGATAATGAAGTTAATAAATGAGAACTTGAAATGATTATTGTTAACACTCTAAAAATATAAGGAGATGTAAGTAAAAGTTGTACACAATCAAGATGGATCAAAATAATAAAGACAACGACACAGAGATCATTACAATGAGAAGCTACGTGCAAATGAAAAATGCACTGTATGGGATTAGTAACAGAGACGCTTGAAACAGTTGAAAGAAACATCAGTGAATTTGAAGATAATTAAGTGGTTCGAAATAAAACACAGAAAACAAAGGCAGGAAAAAATTCAGAAAACAGCAGTTCAGTGACCTGGGAGTCAATACTAAGTAAGTTAAATTAGCTCTACTGAAGCCAGGGAAGCAAAGAAATCAGAGGAAAGAAATGAAAAAGAACCACAGATGTTACCAAATTTAATAAACAACTATAAAATCCAACATCCAAGAGACTCAATGAATCCTAGCCAGACCAAAACTGAAGAAAACCACACAAGATACACCATAATCAAATGGCTCGAAAGTCTGAGGTAAAATCATGTGAGCCCCTGATCAGACCCTTCCCAGAAGAACCAAGACAGACAGCAGATTGCTTATTTGTAACCATGAAAGCCAGGAGATGATGGACTGCCATCTCTAGCCTAGTGAAAGGAACAAAAGAAAGCCTGGCAAGATTGTAAAAATTAATTAGGGGATGAAATGATGGCTCAGCAGTTTAAAGTGCTTGTTGTTTTTGCAGAGGACCTGGGTTCAGTTCCAGGCACCCCCTACACGAAACGCATCACCAGCTGCAGTTCCAAGGGATGTGACACCTCCTGCCTCTGTTGACACATACACTAATGGGAACATACTCCCAAAGAGACACACATGCATATACATAATTAATAAAAATTAATCTTAAAAATGTAAAACACATAATTATAAAAGCTATTTGATAGTATTAATAAAGATTTCATATTTCTACCCAGAAGTTACATATATGTAATATATAGCAATAGTGATATATGGTATCTATATGCATACCATGGTACACATGACTCTCCCAGAGCAAAATAAGTAAATAGATATAAAAATGTTAAAAGGCAAGCAACAGGCTGAGAAGCAAAAAATATATCTGAAAGGGGATTATAATCCCAAATAAAATGAATTAACTTAGTAATAAGACATGAAGCAAAATTTAACTGGAATTTTGAAGACATATGTCAACCAAGAGGATGTATCTATGATAAATGTAGAGAATGCTGGCCAGCATCAAGAGACACAGGCTAAAACTACACAGCCTGGAGAGAAGGCTCAGTGGGCAAGAGCACTTGCTGGGTGAGTGTGAGGACCCAAGTTCAGATCCCATGTGAAAGAACTGGCACTGGCTGATCACATATCTATAACCTCAACTCTGCTTGCAGTGGAAGTAGAAATAGGCTGATGTTGAGGTTTGTTGGATGCCAGCCTAGCTCCAGGTTAAGTGGGAGTCCCTGCCTCAAGGGAATAATATGAAGTTATAGAGGAGGGCGTATGATGACCTCCTCTGGCCTCTGTGAGCACAGAAGCGCGTACACACTTGTACATACAAATACCTAGATCACATACATTTCATAATACATACATATATACACATAAAAAAACCCCACCTCAAAACAAACAAAACCCTATTTCACAATAGATAGGCTAAAATGACAAAGCTGAACACGCAAATATTAAATAGTTGCAAGCATGTGGAACAAGAGAAATATGTGTTGCTGAGAATACAAAGCCATACATGTGTTTTGGAAAATCTTGGCATGTTCATACAAAGTTAAGTACCTACCATAAAGCCAGGCAATAATATTATCACCTGAGATCAAATGGGCATTTGCTCACCTGGAGACTACTGCACAAATGTTTATGGAAGCCTTCTGCATAATAGTGCACCCTGGAGACAACTCAACTGTCTATCAAGTAGTAGACCGAAAGATGAACTGTGGCATAGCTACACAGTTCTAATTAGCAGAAAATTAAAAAAGTATGTAAGCAAAAATCCCACTGAGAATAGGCTAGCCCAGAAAGTTCTGTGGGTCCCACTTACTAAGAGACCACATCCAGAATACTTGATGTTCTCAGGATGGCTCTATTTTCATAAAGTTCAAAGACAGGAACCACCCACCACTCTGTGATAGGCAGCAGGTTAGAATGTCCCCGGGACCGGTTGTTAGGGGAGGTCTAGCTGTGCGGGAATATGAGCCTTTTCTTTGGGGAGATACTATTCTAAACCATGATTTCAGAAGTAGTTCTGTACGGTATCTGAATGCATTTATTGAAACTTGCTGTACTATACACTTGAAAGGGTGAGTTCATCCCAACTTACGGTCCATGGACCACATGTGCTTCTGAACCTAATACCCCTTTATACGGCCTCAATAACCTCAGAGGTGATTAAGCCACAGTGATGGTGGACTGTTCCTTTGGCTGGTCCTTGGTACTCTGTCTGTGGGAAGCAGACATTTAGTCACATCTCCCTTGGGAAGGTCACACGACAGAGGGCTAGAGAGGTCGCATTGTTTTTCTTCTTTAAAGGTATATCAAAGAACAACTTGGCAGGATAGGCGCTATGAGTTCCCCTCTTGACTTTCCCCAACATTACTGTCTAAGTTGGGGAAATACATGACTCAAATATATAGAAGTGGGGGCACAGACCCCCTTAACTAACAAGTGCCGCAGTCGTAATGGAAATTGAGGTATAGTTTCTGAATAGCAAACTCCAGGTTCGGTTTTGTTTCTAGCACAGTATTTTGGTTCCGAAAATGCCAAATGGAAGATGGGAAGGCTCAGGAATGAGTTTAGCACTTTGGATTCTGCCCTTGAAGTTTGAATCTTACTTTTTTTTCCCCCTCCAGCTTTCTTCTTTGTTTAGGAAAAATAAACAAGACTTGGCAGAAAATGTGATGAGAAACTGCACCATTTTGATCCAAGGATAATACATAAAAAAATTGAAAGATGTTATCAAGAATATGTGTTGATACCATCCTCGGCTATTTTCATAACATGGCCTTCCGAGAGGGTGACAGCGATGTCACTGCATGCTGAACAGTACAGAATGTGCAACTGCTTCTCTAGAAGGTCCTGCATGAGGACAAGGAGACATGAAAAGACGTGTTGGAGCTACTGCGGGTTCGTCCACACTGGAGAGCTGCGGTATGCATGGAGAAGTGCGCTACAATAAGAGGAAGGTGAAAAGCAAGGGAGGACAATGGGACAATGTTGGTCCTCATTGACTGTGAATTGAGGATGGCCTTTGTGGCTTGAGAGCCTGCCCTTCCTTCCTGTTCACTTCTTGCTTCCTATGTGTGGGGGCAATGTGACCAGCCATTTTCCTGCTCCTGCCACCATGCCTCCCCTGCCTGGGCCATCAAAAAGGGCTGTATTCCCCAGAACTGCAGATCAAAATAGATATCTTCTCCTTGAGAGTTGCTTTTTTTGTCTGGGCATTTTTATCCCAACAACAGAAAAAGTAACTAAGACAAAGACAATCCCTGGGGGTGGGAGGATAGAGGGAGGAGAGTATGGGGAGCAGCAGAAGCTAAGGAACCCTGAGCCGAGTTATGAAGCCATAACTGGAATGTTCAAACTCATCATCCTCTCTGTAAGCAGCGCTGTTGGGGAAGAGGAAAGGAAAATAAAAACAGCATCGCTGAAGGTTGGGAATAAGCAGGAAGTCAAAAGTTCCAAGTTAATAAAGTGTTGAAAAGTCCCTGGAAACTAAAGCATCACCACACACTTACAGTGCCTTGCCCTCCTATCCCCAAACAGACCTGAGAAAGGGGAGCGGATGGAGCAGGATACAGAGGCCAATTGGGTTCCTCTGTGGGGTCCTTAGTGCCTCAGAGGAAGGGAGCAAGCTGCAGCTCTAAGTGTTTGTGTAGCTAGATCTGGTCCACTGTGCCACGGACGGAGACAACTCTGTGAGGTTCACAGCCCACGCCATCTGTTTTTGAGGAATTCGCCTTAGCTTCTCCAGCGAATGCCTACAGAACGCCACCCTGCATCAGAGTTTATCGCCCTTACAAACCCAGCTCACTAGTAGGCATGGTTTAGTGACGTATTGTTCTGTCTGCTTCTGCAGCAAGGCACCCTTCGTACACTGCTCATGCCAGTGGTCAGACGCTGGGTATAGCTGTCTGGATGCAGGGATTCCTGCACCATTAGCAAAATGGACACAGCCTTCTCATGTAGGGATTGTTAAACAATGCGAGTTTCTGGTTTTCTCCACAGCAGACTGTCCTTTCCAGCAATCTTATTATAAAATTCAACCCAACTAATATCCATAAAAAATGATCTGCGGTAAACTCAGCATGAAATTCTATGTAATTGCTGTGGGATGTGGGATAATATACTGATTGGATGATAAGGGGGTATTTTGTGAGGACTGGTGTGTATATGTGTGTGCAAATGTGTACACACGTATGTAGAGGACAAAGGTCAATAGCGGGTGTGCTTCCTTAGACACTAACTTTTATTAGTATCAGACAGGCTCTATCCCTGCCTGGAGCCCCAGTCCTCCAAAGAGCCCAGGCTGGCTTGCAGGTGAGCCCCAGGGGCCTTCCTGCCTCACCTCCCCAGCACTGAGTTAATAGGTACCCTATCATGTTCAGTTATTTTACATGAGTTCTGGGAACTGAATGTTAGTCCTCATGCTAGCAGGGCAAAATCTTAGAAGACTTATTTTCCCAGGCTCCACAAACAGTGTTACCCTGCATTCCCTTGTGGCCAGTCAACTTCAAGAGAAAGACAGCATTTAAACTACACACATGGCAATTGTGCCTATAATTCTGAGAAATCAGTGCCCTATCATGTCAAGCAACTCCCTTTGAGACCAGAAGGAGCAGTTACTGCCAGCGGAAGCCATCATCTTGCTGTCTTTTGTAATGAATAATCATGCGGTATGTGGGCATGAGACTTTCCAGGACCGAGACTCTCCCTAAATTCAGGTCCTTGGGATGAAGTGAGCAGGGATGTGGGGACAGGCAGGTGCTAGCATGAGGCATTCATGTTTTACAGACATCAAGACAAGCTTTTAGGGCTAGGAACATGGCTCAGTGGGTACAGCACTCCCTGCACAAGTCTAAGGATCCGAGTGCAGATCTCCAGAGAACCATGTAAAAGCCGGATGCTTAGTGTGTGTCTGTGACACTGGAGCTCCTATGGGAGATGGGAGAAGAAAACAGGAGACTCCATAGATGTCATGAGGCAAGTGGTCTGGACCACTGGTCTCAGATATGGAAAGCAAGGACTAGCACCCGAGGTTGTCCTCTGACCCACACATGTGTTGCATGGCATGTGTATGCTCCCCCAACACACACTAAGAACATTCTTTAAAAGAAAAAGATGAATTTTGAGTTCAGATCCTATTTAAGTAAAAGTGTCTGCGTTTGTTGCTCATGGGAAACCTGATGGCAGTGACGATGCTTTTAATAATGGGTGTCACTAGGATGACCTGCTCCACTTGTCAACTACACGGTGATGATGTGGGCTGCATCCTGGTACCCAGAGTCTCTCCCCAACTCTGTCCAGTTTATGAGCTCAGTCTTCCTATGCCTAGATGGGCAAACCTGGGCAGCTGACAGTGCCTCAACTTCCTCTAGCTGATAGCCTAAGTATCCAGTTTATGTCTAATTGTGTGTATTTGTGTTCGTCAAGATTCTCCAGAGAAAGAACCAACTAAGTGTGTATATGTGTGTGTGCTGTGTGTATGAGAGAGGGGGGAAGGAGGGAAAGAAACAGAGACAGAGAGAGAGAGACAGAGAGAGAGAGAGAGAGAGAGAGAGAGAGAGAGAGAGAGAGAGAATATTTGACAAGTCTTAGGAGCTGCAGGGTGAGGCAGCCAGCTGGAGACAATGATAACTAGTGCACAGTTCCAAATCAATGACCAGAAGACTCAAGACCCCAGAAGAGCTAATTCTTTGCCTTGACCCTAACAGAAACAATAATACAGTGTTTCAGCTTGAAGTCAGAGCAGGTGGGAGCAACTTTCTTTCCCTTGGGGTTCGGAATATCAGTTTTCATCTTCTACTTGGATTTTCCACTGTTTGAATGAGGCCAACATCAAGGAGAGTAACCCACTTTCCCCCTTTATCAAACTAAAATTTAACTTCACCCCCAACACACAGATGTACATAGAACAACTTGTTTGAACAGGTATCTGGGTTTCTCACGACTTTTCATGCTGACACATAAAATCCATAAAATAAACCCCTGCAGTAGTTAAGAGGCTGGTGTTGAAAACTCATAAATGACGGGATGAGGGGAAACAGGATGGGGACATCATCCAGCCCAAAGGACATAAGAACATTATGTAGGACATGCTCATCAGAAGGCAACCTGTTAGCATTACCTTTCCCCAAGCATGTACGAGCATGTGTGTATTTGTATATATAAGTATACATGTGCATGCAAGTGTCCATGTGGGTCAGGGGTCAACCTGTCAAGTGTCATTCTTTAGGAATCATTCATCTTGTGATCTTGATGTTTTTTTTAAGATTGGGTCTCTTACTGGTCTTATTGGCCTAGATCTTGTAGACTGACCAGTTAGACTCCTGGAATCTACTTGTTTCTGCCTCTCCACAAGTGCACACCTCCATGTCTGGCTTTTTAGTCGGGTCTGGGGATCCAACTCAGGTTCTGACTCTCGGGCAGCAAACAGTTCACCATAAGTTATCTCCCTAACTTCCTTTCCCAAGTTCTCAGAGAAACTGCAGTGATTTAGAGATGAAATGAAATAATGTCCAAACTGTTTTCTGAATGCGTCTGAGATAGAGGTCTCAAATCTTGCAGACATAGCTCGAGACTAATCCTAGCTCTATTTCCTGAAGAGATAAATGAGGCTCATGAGGGGGGAAAAAACCAGCCCTCTGGGGCCATAACATTTTTATTTGCAAACAAATATTATGCATGATTTAGAAACACAAGATCATGGCTCCCTCTGATCATTGTTCTCACTCATGTTTGACTTCCCATACATAGAAATGACAGGTGTCCTGAGGGCTGGCTAAGAAACAGGCAGACAACACAGACCAGAGTTGAGTATTTTCCTGGCTGGGACCAGTCTTAGTTTCTTCTCATGTTGCATCCTCATGATAGCAACTTCGGGGAAAAAGTTTGACTCTTGATCACGGATCAAGGTCACAGTCAGTCATGGCTGCGAAGTTACAACAGCAGGAGCTTGAGGCAGCTAGTCACCTCTCGTTCACAGTCAGGAAGCAGAAACCAATGACTGTTCCCTCAACACGCTGCAGGGTTCCGGCCCAGAGAAACCAACTGTGCCACCCACAGTGGGTGGGATTGCCACCTCAATTAATGTAATAAGACAACCCCCACAGTCAAGTTCAGACACCTGTGTCTTGGGTGAGTCTATATTCATTAAGTTGACCACTGAGCCATTGAAGGACTTTGCCAATGTGCCCACTAAATTGTGGCTCACTGGTAGAAACATTTGCACCTGCTTGGGGTTTAAGTAGCTGTGTACCCGTATCTTGGCATTTGGTAGCCTATTAGGTACTGATAGTGACCTGCCGACTCTCCTTGGGCCCCATTCCTTGAGCCTGTCCCAAGTAACAGCATTGCTCGGGCTTCTTTGACAGAAGCCACCCTGTGTCTACAATGGGAGGAAGCGGTGTGAGTACTCCGCAGGAGGAAGAATGCTAAGACTGTGTGCTCTGCACTCCAGACTTCCTCACAGGCTAAGCTGACACCTAACATAGCAGCCATGGTCAGTGACATGTATGTCAGCAGACAGGTTCTGTCTGCTACTGTTACTGTTTTACAAGCCTGTCTGTGTGTCTATGTGTTCATATGTAAACGTGTGTGTGAAGGCCGGAGACAACTTCGGACATCCTCTCTCAGACACTGTTCATCACTGTTGAACTTTCTCTGTTCCATGGAGGCTAGGCTGACTGGCCAGTGAGCCCAGGGACCCTCCTCTTCTTCCCCAACTCTGGGATGACAAGAGCGTGCCTCTTCTTCGTGATCGTTTTCCCTGGGTTCTGTAGATTGCATGCAGCTCCTCGTGCTTGCACGAAAAGCATTTGACCAACTGAACCATCTCTCCAGCCATTAAAATCCTTAGCAACTTTAACATCATATGTGTTTAAACATGCATGTATGGCATGTATTTATGCACACGGCTGTTCATATGCCATGGCACACAGGTGGAGGCCAAAAGACAACTTTGTGAAGCCTGTTTTCTTCTATAGTAAAATCCAGGGATCGAATTCAGCTGTCAGGTTTTGCAGCAAGCACTTTTACCTTCTGAACCATCTTGCTGGCCCTCTCATAATTTTTGAGCAAGAGGACATGTGTTTCGTTTTGTACTGAGTTGTGCAAAGTATATGGCTCATTGTGGGGACAGCGGGTGTGACAGTGCATCTTTTGCTGGCTGCTTTTCTTCCTTGACGGATGTCCTTTATTGCCCTTTCCTGCACTTTTTGATCATTTCCATGACCTTGAATCTTTGTCACAGAGTCTACTGGGAAACTAAACTAGACTGCTGCAGATCTCATTATAATCCTGGAAAACACTGTGAAGAATTAAGCAAAGCCAGTCTGCTGGGGCTGCAGAGACGGCTCAGTGTACATATAATTAAACATAAAAATAAAATCTTAAAAAGAAAGCCATCCTGAACCGGAGAGATGGTTCAGTAGTTAAGAGTGTATACTGCTTTTGCAGAGGACCCAAGTTCAATACCCAGCAGCCATGTCCATCAGCTCACCACCACCTATAACTACAGCTCCAGGGGATGCAACTCCTCCTCTGGGCTTCAAGGGCACCTACATTCATAAGCACAGACCTTCCCTATACAAATGTATACAAAAAAGGGAATCTTTAAAAAAAAAGATTCACCTGGATATTTTATTAAGGTGAAAAAAATTAGTGCATATAGTTCAGCTGTTGTCTTGGAGTTTATATTGCTGTGAAGAGACACCAAGACCACATCAACTCTTATAAAGAAAAACATCTAATTGGGAGTTGCTTTTAGAAGTTTAGATCTTATTATCATGGTGGGACATGCCAATGTGCGGGTAGACAGGGTGTTGGAGAAGGAGCTGAGAGTTCTACATCTTGATCTGCAGGCAGAAGAAGGAGTCTGTGTATCACACTCGTGTAGCCTGAGTATATGAGACCTCAAAGCCTGCTTCCATAGTGACATACTTATTCCAACAAGGCCACACCTCCTAACAGTGCCAACCCATGTGAGCCAAGCATTCAAATACATGAGTCTATGGGGGCTATAACCTATTCAAGCCACCACAGCTGTCACCAAAAAGAAAATGAAAAATGTCTTAGTCATATCATCTGTCAAGACCACATCTAACTGTAACAACCAGGGTGTTTTTTCTTGTGTGTGTGTGTGTGTGCACATACACAAGCTCATGTGTGTTCAAGTGCACATACACTTTTATGTTTATGTGGAAGCCAGAGGATAGCCTTGGGTGATTCCTTATACACCATCAGTCTTGTTTGTTTTTTGAGACACTGTCTCTCACGGGCCTTAAATTCTTTAAGTAGGCTAACATGCCCTTGTCTCATCCTCTCCAACATTGGGATTATAAACATTTGTCACCATGTTTGGCTTTTTATGTGGGTTCCAGGAACACTTCCATCCTGTGTGGCAAGCACGCTTTAGACTGAGCCATCTCCCCAACTCCAAATGGGTTTTATTAGAAAACAAGGCGCACAAAAGCTTCCCATCTCTCTCACATCATCTACCCAGCACTCAAGCGAATTCAATATGCAAATATCTCCCCGACTAAGTAGGGCAGTAAACAGTGGCAGAGATGACATTTAAACAATGGCTCCACAAGCCATCTGTTTAAAAAGAAGTTGTTTGTCTTTTCCAGAATGTCAGGAAGAATACGTTCACATTATTGAAGAACTACAAAGCAAGGTAAGTTCTTGATCATTATGATGACAGAATTCTTTAGAATGATAAAGCCCTTGTGGTCATGCCTAAGGGGGAGGAAACCAGCTCCAAGGACCAAGCCATCCATGGAAGCTGACCTTTCCTTGTGTCCAATATTGAGGCAAGAGATTGAGTGATTCAATCTCCGGCTAAATGTAAAGAAAAAAGATGTAAATAAAAAATCTTGGTTCAGAATCAGATCAGAGAAGCTCATCAAACCCACACTCCATTTTCATATCCCTGGAGGGCTCAGCACAATTGCCTGAGATGAGTCAAAGCCTAAAAAATATTTAGTAACTGAACTGAAATTGGTTTATGGCTAAGCCTTGAGGTCTGAGCACCAGAGAATGAAGGTGACTCACTCCTACCTGTGGAGAAGCTATAGTACTTCCCCTGATTGTCGCCTTGCCAACTGGGAGGTTGACAAAGAGGTGAAGCAGCCCGACATGGGACAGGCTGGCAAGAAGATTATGAATGTGAGCGGTGGATGGCTCTGAGTTAAATGTGGCGTGTGACTAGTGGCTGGAAGTCAGGTGTGTTCATTCATTCAGGGAATGTGGTAATTGAGGGCAGAAAGAATTCTCAAGCCTTCTTCCTGACACATGAGGGTTATGGCCAGAAGTTTCCATGACAAACCAATCCCTTCCATTCTTAAAATGTCTAGTCTTCTATATACATGCTGTGACCATCATATGGAGAAACATGAGCAAGATAACCACACCTCCTCATGGACTGCTTTCAGCAAGCAACTGCAACTGAAACAAGGAGCCCCCACAACTGGGCTTCTGCTAGCACCTAGAATGATGTTAGAAGCACACAATTACCATGGTCTCCATTTGGGAGATGAGAGCGGTAGAGGTTCCAAAAGACCTGGGGAATTACTCAAAGCCATAGCATGGGGTAGATAGCAAAGAAGGAACTGCAACCTAGGTCTCCTAATGGCAGCACTTGATGGGAATGAAAACCCTTAGCAAGAGAGCAGGGCTACCATGACAGGCAAAGCCTATATGCCCAGAAACAGTGGTGCAATCTTTGTAACCTTTAAAAAAAATGTCCTCAGCATCTACAACTGAAGTGTGGTCTTCCTACAGGCTCATGGGAATCAGGAAGCAAACTTGGACAGTCATGGATAGTTTGAAGCTTAGATGGTAACCCCAGAGGTTTTCTAGAATAGTCTTCCCCTTTAGGGACGACGGTTCTGAGAAAAAGAGATGAGATGTTTTATATCACATCATAAAACCCAAACTTCCAATCTCTCTGACCTCCGCTTCAACACCACAGCACATTGGTTCCTCCTTCTCACGTGTCTCGTTAGTGTTTCTAAGTTAGCAACAGCCATACCTGTAAGCCCATGCTCATAATGTGTGTGCTGGTTTATCTTGATGGCCAAGTTGGTGAGTCAGAGAAGTCACCACGGAAACAAGCCTCTGGGGCTGTTTGTGAGGGAGCTTCTAGATTGGGTTAATCAGGATAGGAAGACCCACTTTGAATGTGTGTGGTGCCTTTTCAAGGCTGGGATCCAGGACTGCATAAAAAGAAGAGAGTCAGCTGAGCACAGGGTCCACCTCTCTGCTTCCTGACCATGGATGCCCTGTGACCCGCTGCCTCATGCTCCTGCAACCATGACTTCCCACCATAATGAACTGGACCCTCAAACTGTGAGACAATAAAAACCCTTTCTTTACTTAGGTTGCTTTTGTCAGGCATTAGGTTTCAGCAACATGGAAAGTAACTGACATGATATTAAACTGGCCTGTGTGTCTGAGATGAGCAGATAAACATGTGACTCATGCACACACACACACACATGTTTATTCAGTAATAACGAAGGATGAAATTATGTCAATTGTGAGAAAATATAATAGTACTTGTCATGTTGAATGACATTAACCACACTCAGATACATGAAATCCAGATTTAAATATACATGAAAGTTTAAAGGAGATTATTTAAAAAGAGGAAAGGGAAGAGGGTACAAAAGTAATGGGAGAGGAGAATATTAATAAAGTACAAAAAGTCATTAGTGAAACTTTTTGACTTGCTCAATGAATGTATGTTGTAGCGGTTTAATATGAAACGCTCCCATAGGCTCACGTATTTAGCAGGTGGTCCCTAGCTGGTGGCACAGCTTTGAGAGGTTGAGAGGAGTTGAAACCTTGCTGCAGGAAGTGTGACTGGGGATCAACCTTGTGAGTGATAACCCAATCAAGCTCTGGCTTGACCCTTCTCTGCTTCTTGGTCGATATGTTGTGAGCTGCAGCTTTGAGCAGGTGCCATGGACTGTGTACCCCTAAACTGTGAGCCAACACAAACCCTCCTCCCTCATGTTTACGTTACAAGTATTTTGTCACAGTGGTAAGTAACTAGTACACATGCTAATTTAAATTATAGCACTGTATATGAGAAGTCTCATATTTTTGTGTTTATAAGGTGTGTGTTTCCTTGTGTTTGTGTACAGCTGAGCTCAGTTGTGTGGGTGCATGTGGCGGGTCAGAGGTTGACTTCAGGTGTCTTCCTTTATTGCTTTCTGTTTTTTTTTTAAAGATTTATTTATTTATTTATTATGTACACAGTGTTCAGCCTCCATGTATGCCTGCAGGCCAGAAGAGGGCACCAGATCTCATTACAGATGGTTGTGAGCCACCATGTGGTTGCTGGGAATTGAACTCAGGAACTCCGGAAGAGCAGTCAGTGCTCTTAACCTCTGAGCCATCTCTCCAGCCCCCTGCTTTCTGTTTTTGAGACACCATCGCTCACTGAGTCTGAAGTTCAGTGTTTTGGCTAGACTGGGACTCACCAGAACCCCAGCACTGGGGTTACAGGCACCACACCTGACTTTTTAATGATTATGAAGATCAGAACTCAAACCCTGGTGTTTACATGGTAAGTATTTTATTAACTGAGCCACTTTTCCAACCTTGAGAAGTTTTATTATCATTTTCAAATGATGTGTATTCACGTGTGTACGTGTGTGTGTGTCTGTGTATGTGTGTGTGTGCACGCACACATGAGTCCAGGTGCTGGCAGAGTCTAGAAGTCTAATCCCCCAAATCTGGAGTAATAGGTGGCTGTGAGCTACCTGAGGAAGGTGCTAGCGACCAAACTTGGGTTCTCTGGAGAGCAGCACATATTCTTAGTCATCGAGCCATCCATTTCCACAGCCCCAAGAAGTAGGTTTTGTTTTGTTTATAAATAAAATCAAATACCACATAGGAAAGGAACTGGCCTTAATACCTGCTTTAAATCAGAATTATTCGCATCTGCTTTGGGCATGGGTGACATTTTGAGGAGTAGGTTACCAGCCAGGGAAATTGCCATATTTGGAGATGCAATGTGTTCATTTGGAAGTGGGGTGACTGAGTCCTCCTCCAACTAAGTTTTTGCGAAGGCTGAGTTCCTTCCCAATGAGCTCTTGAGGAGGGAGAACTCAATGCTAAGTGTCAGATGGGCAGAGAGTCATCGAAAGCATAATTCGCCTCCATCTGGGAGTTGACACAATCGAGTTATAGGCTGAGACTGTTTATCAAGGTGGCATGAAAGTCTCTCTTCAAATTCCACCTGCTTTTATAATCAAACAATAACATCTCCAGAGCATAGGTTTTTAGCTTCGTGAGAAACATATTGGAAATTGATTCAGTGCTTCTGGCTTGGCTGGGACAATGCTTCATAACCCGTTAACCTCTCAGCTCTCTCGGCCCCTCCCCCTTCTCGAAAAGCTTTTAGCTGCTCCAGGGTGGCAGAGCAAAGATAAAGGAAGCATCCTTTTATCTGATCCTGCACAAAATGAGTGGAGCCGACACTGCACTCGTGATAAGGTGATGGCTAAACCACGCTTCTCTCATTCTACCTTGGGCTGATGAAAGAAATTAAGACTGACATTGATAAGTTATTTTCTTGGGCGTTATCCACCTTCAAAACTTGAAGATTTTTGTTTAGAAGCACTAAGGTCTGGGTTCACATCTATTAATTACTTAAAAAGTGTCCAGTGGATTATTAATAACAGTAAAAATGAGGACGTAAAGTTGGAAGGAGATAATGGTGGGTGGGTATGATCCAGGTATATAACATAAATGTGGGAATTTTAAAGACTAAAAATGTATTTAAAGGATTTAAAAATATTTAATATCACCTATGTGATTGTCCAATAATGTCTGAACAACTACCAATAGAAAGTAAATGCCACACTTGTGTGCTCACAGACCTACTAGGAAGTATTATGTGACAATTAAAAATAATGAGGTAGCTGAGGATGTAGCTCAGTGGAGACATTGCTGGCTTGCCTAGCAGTCATAAAGCCATGGGTTCGAGTCCATCCTCAGCACTGTATGGACTGGGTATAGTAGTCTGTGTCTGTAGTCCAGCACTTAGTACGCAGAGGCAAGAATGATCAAGACTTCAAGGTTCTCCTCAGCTCCACAACAAGCTTGAGGCTGCCAGAGCTGCCTAAGACTCAGTCTCCAGAACGTATGAAACAGAACAATGACAAAATCCAAACAAATAAACACACAAAAGCCAAGGTAAATCCATATGGAGTCTTGTGGAGAAGTGTCTGGAATAAATTGATTTTTTTAAAGTTGTGTTGTAAAATATTGTTAAAGGTGCCCAGATCGGCCCTGCATTACAATGGATTTCTCAAAAATTCTCAATTTGTCTTTCTGATGCACAACTACTGTTCAAGCCAAGAGTACCCTGTTTCTGTCTCTTTTCGTAGTCACCTGGCATCAGTAACTCAATTTTTGCCTCTGTCTTTTGACAAAATCCTCACCTGATTGGTTTTAGCAATTGCCTCTCGTCTCAAGCTAATGCTTTTCTCAAACACTGTAGACTTAACATCTATCTATCTATCTATCTATCTATCTATCTATCTATCTATCTATCATCTATCTATCTATCTATCTATCTATCTATCTATCTATCTATCTATC
>JABTXL010021306.1:13765133-13828872 GCA_025134845.1 Neodon shergylaensis
ATCTATCTATCTATCTATCTATCTATCTATCTATCTATCTATCTATCTATCTTGCTAGGAATCCAGGTTGCCGTTGACATGCCGTCTCTTTAGCTTAATGTGGTGGTCGACAAGGGGCAGGCATGTACATGGCTATGTGAGCAGGGGTTGTATGTGTACATGTGCGCAGGCACAAGAGTGCCTGAGACCTCTCCACATGCATTCATTCATGTGCACATGATCACATCCAGTCATGCATGTGCATGTGCACACACACACACACACACACACACACACAAATATTCTCTTATACACAATCACACACATAAAGAAAATTCTACTCCTGAAAATTAGGGCTTCTCAGTTAATCCTGTATTTTTGGTTTGAGGAATACAATCTTGGAACTAACACAAAATAATGTGATAATAATTCAGACAGTAAGATTCACCATGAATAACTATGGATAAGAATATTCTATCAGGGCTTTGATCCTACGGGGCAGGTGCTACTCTCCTGCTTCTTCTTCTCAATGTAAGCAAAGCCATGTGAAGAGCCTGTGGACTTTGCTGCCCCCCCACAAGCAAGGAAACAAGCACTGTTATAATAAGGTTGGCACGAAGCCGAGCCGCTTCTCCTCTGCTGCGTGAGGAATCTGCTGCATCCACTCTCTCTCTCACTTGAACCCGCTATCGAGTTACCTCCACAGTGACAATCATCCATCTTACGCCTCCTCTGTCGCTCCTGCCCCCACTTAACTGCACCCTGGGCTGTGGACTAGGTTAGATGCCGTATGGAGGATGAAGCAGGTACAAGGACCAGTCTGTGTCCCAGAGAGGTAAAATGGACCTTGTCCAAGCTGGTCCCACTTCACTGTGTTTGGCTCAGCATAGCTGGGTCTCACAGTTAAGCTTTATGGTAAAAGTAAGATTATGAAAAAAAACAACCCAAACCTTTTCTGTCCCTTATGTAAGGTGGGCCTTAGAGCTGTTTTTCTTCCTCACCTCACCATTTGCCCAAACAAGTACTTTGATTGCCTCAGACCTACAGTCCCCAAGAACTGCTCTTAACTAGGGATACACGTTTGCCTGAGTGCTTGTTGTAATGCAAATATCCGATATGAGAAAGTCCTGATTAGTCTGTTTCTATAGTGATGTAACTTATCTTTCCATACTAGCTGAAGTCTAGGAGAAGACAGGAATAAGAGTGTGAGACACCCTGGGGAAATGGAAACGCACAGGTGGATGGAGGTAAGGCACTCAAAGGGACCTCTGATCACCGTGCCTCTCACCCCGATTCTGTAAGTCAGGCCAGGCTGGGCAAGAAGGGAAGAAGAGGTAACATATTGGGCTAGGATAATCCCTTTGAGGCAATATCAGTTCTTGGGATAGCAAGGAGAATTCTCTGAACATGATATTTCTACCATCCCTCTAAGGATCAGGACACATGATGGAAGAGGGATTGGAAAGAACATAAGAACCAGAAAATAGGGAGAAAGTCTGTGAAATGCTGTCTTCTGGGCATGACACAGCCATTACTAACACAATGTCACAGCTGCAGCTGCCTGCACTGGGCCTGTTCAAGGCAGTCACGGATGGGGGAGGGGCTTATGGAGCGCCTCTCCTCCCAGATGAACTACTGGATACTGATAGGTACCTAGGTACCGGAGGAAGCAACAGCCATTGTGTTTAATTGTATACCCAACAGACAGTCCATCAGCTATAATGGCTAGTTCCCAACCTATAGTTCTACAGAAGACCTTGGTCTGAATCAGTGGTCGGAAAACAAAGCAAAAAGACATGAAGGGAGGAGAGGGTTGACGGGGTGTGAAGGAGATAAGACAGAGTATAGAGGGTGAGAGCAACCAGAACCTCTTATGTACATGTATGAAACTGTTAAATAGCAAATTTATTAACATTAGACTAAGTGTAAGCTGCAAGGCAATGCACTATAGCTGTCTGGGGAAAGCTGGGTGGTTAGAGTGGGACCATGTCCTTTGTTTTGCCATGCTCTGGGATTGTCAAGTCTCTACAGAAGAAACTAGAAACACAGAAACAGAGCTAGGCAGTTGGAGAGATGAGATAGGGCTCATTCACCTGTCAGCCCCCAAAGTGTTTACTCACAAGGTTACTAGATAGCTGTTTGTTCTAGGTCCTGTATTTTTGTGGGTAGTGCTAGATTCTGTATAACTTCTTTCTCAAAATCCTCAAAGATCTCTCTCTCTCTCTCTCTCTCTCTCTCTCTCTCTCTCTCTCTCTGGAATTTCTGAACCTCCTTTTTCAACTCAGGGAATTTTCAAACACTTGTATTACTTTAAATTAGTTAGTTCTTACATCTATTTATTTGCATGCATGTGTGTGGTCAGCATGTAGGATTATGTTTCCTTATTTCATTGTCAGACCCAGATACTGAACTTGGGCCATCAGATTTGGTGGCAAGTGCCATCCACTGGCTACCTTGCACCCATGGGAATTATTTCTGAAGTTCATCGTTGGATGAGATTTTCTTTCTTTGTGTGTGCCTGTGGACTGTGTGTGTTCACACTGGGGTGCATATGCTTAGTTTAATAACTTTCATTAAACTAAGTAGGCTAGGCTGGTTGTTTACTGAGCCCAGAGATCTATACATCCCCCCACTTTCCCAGTGCTGAGATCAGAAGCATGCACCACCACACCTAGCTTCTTTACTTTGGTTCTGGAGATGAAATCCAGGTCTGCATGCTCGCAAAGCACCTTCATCAATTGAACTATCCATCCCCACTGGATGATAATTTCAGTACGAGAGAACAGCATTTCAGTTCTTTTAAAGTGTTTAACACTAGTAGACAATTAGGATAATGTATAGGATCAGTCCACGGTAGTTAAAAAGCAGAAAAGAAAATCATCTATGCTAGTACTGCTAGTAAAGTAGGCTAGCCATTTTCTTGCTGCTCATTAACACAGAAGTCTGTGTTATAATGATAATTTATAAGGATTATCTTTTTAAAATAAAATTTAGTGCCATTATTTTACT
Organism: Neodon shergylaensis; assembly: GCA_025134845.1. NCBI lineage: Eukaryota > Metazoa > Chordata > Mammalia > Rodentia > Cricetidae > Neodon > Neodon shergylaensis. The sequence continues at coordinate 13,768,122 of JABTXL010021306.1, forward strand.
TCAATCACAATTTTTTTACATGAATTTTCACTTTATTTATGCATATGCATGCATGTCTATGTGAGTGTATCCTCACAGAAGAATGGTGCTCAGGAAAGCAGGGAGGAGTCAGATTTCCTGCAGCTGGAATTACAGGGAGATCTGAGCTGTCTAATGTGGGTGCTGCAAATTGAACTCAGGTCCTCGATGAGAGCGGTATGTGCTCTTAGTCACTGGGCTGTTGCTCCAGCCCCTTAATTTATAAATATTGCATATTGATCAGGATCCAGTTTAGTGAAGAATATTTTGTTTTATAATTAACTCTCGCCACTCTGATTGAAACAACACAATCACCCTGAGTCACAGAAGCACACAAACTTTCCAGTTATAACTTCTTTGTTTGAAAAGGTGTTAGCTGACATATTTTTTTTTTGAAGAGACACATACTTAGATTTGTTCAGGCACTGTTACTGAAAATATTATATTATGGCTATAAAATATTGCAAAATGTATGATAATACTGTGCTTAGGATCTTCAGGGTGGGAAATAAATATTCTCAGTCCCTCTGATGGGATACAGATAGAGTAGTAAACATTAGTGACTCTCATCTTGTCCCAGGCGGGAAGAAGAACCTTTAAAACGTTCCCACTGATAGCTAGCTCAGAACTGACATCAATCTTTGTCTCTCTGCCACTTCAAACAACAGAAGCTGGGAGGAAGGCGTGTACTTTTCCAGCACCCTCTGCAGGTAGGGTTAGCTGTGTGATCCATTTCTCAGTGACACTATTCGAGAGAGCCTGCTGGGGACCGGTAAAGTGACACCCTTCCTCAGAATTTCATCTCAGTGGAAATGCCTAGAGAGGCAGGACTCTGTTTACCGCCCAAGGTAAGAGGTTTGAAAACAGGAAGCCTACAAGGTATTGTTGGTGGTATTGTTGACATCACTAAAGTGCCACATGCCTCTCTTCCTGTTTGAGACAGGAATTCTCTAACGGATGACTTTATTACTTGGGGGATTAGGTGAGGATCTGCTGCTACTGCTGCTGCTGTCTTCTTGAGTCCACAGCATTTTATCTGCAGAGCTGCTGACTGTGAAGAAGGGTCTATGGTGATCTGACGACCCAGGCAACTCGTCAGAAGCACAGTTAGGTGACTCCCATCAATGTTCTAAAGCATCGTCATCCAGCAGATGCCGAGAAAGGGGCTATCTGTGCAGAATCTGCAGCTACAGAGCCCTGGAAGGTTGGCTACTAAGACAGAGGGACTGGATTTTATGTCGTTCTAATTACAGTTGAAGATGCCAACATACAAAACGGTGGCAGTCTAAGAGGAACTGTAAATCTACTAATAATACTTACACTAACTGTAGTTCTCCAGCAAAATCCCAGCCTCTAACATTACACGTGAGTGCATACATCTGTGTCTGTGTTGCTACGGCTGCTTCTTTTTTTTTTTCTATGCCCCCTGCACCCTGTTGTCTCCACACATCCTCTTTGGGACCTGAGCACCCACCTAAGCAGGCCTCCAGCACTCTCGTTCTAATGTTCTGGTTTATTAGTATTTAGCCAACATACGTTATGGGGTTTGACCACCTTTTCACCAAATTTTTGACAGGTTATACAAGCATGAATGATACATTGAATGTGAATAAAGGAAATAATTTAATGTAAGTCAGTTAAACTCCATGTAGAGAACCCATATATGTATGTGTGTGTATATATATATATATATACATATATATGTATATATATATGTATATATATATTCATATTGAGGATATAAGTTATCAATAACACAGCAAATCCATACTGCTTACACTTTATGCTTTTGTTTTGTTTACATCTTTGTTTTGTCTTACCACAGGGCAGGCAACCCTGACTGCTCTTTGGGCTTACGAGGGACAGGGGACTTGATTGGGGGAGGGGGAGGGAAAGGGGAGGCGGAGGTGGGGAAGAGACAGAAATCTTTAAAAAAAAAAAAGAAGTATTATACGAGATACACTGTATACTACCTTTCTTAATAAACTGATATAATTATGACAAAAAAAATAAAGGAGCTTATCATGAGAAATGGCTTCACTTTCCAGTATAATTGAAGGTAGTAACCCATACGGCGGCTTCTTTCTCCTGTGGTTTGCTTCTTTTCTTAAGTTGTTGTTCTTTTAAGACTCTGTCTTATATAATGCAGGTTGACCTTGAACTCACTACGTAGCAAAGGATAACCTTGAATGCAGTACCATGCTTGGTTTATGTGATGCTAGAGATGTCTACTAGACTTCCCAACTGAACTGCACTCCCGGTCCTTCTTCACTCAATTTAAATTTTGCAGTGATGCGGCCTGAACCTCAGGCTTTGAGCACATTGGCACATGCTCTGCCACGGAACTGCATCTTTGGCCTGCTGTGTATGTATTTTTTTTTATTTTATTTTTTACAGGCACAAGAACTCCATTACTGGGGAAAGGGAGATTCAGCAGGGCTTTGCAGACTACCATGCTTGAAGACTGCTAAGCCGTATTTAACTTGCATATTAGCTAACTGTGCCGAACTGGTACCAATTAAATCCATTCACACTGACAACCATAATAAAAGGATGTCTTGGAATAATAATCCGATTCAGACTACACTCATTCAGCTGTTTGTGAAGACTTTTGTATTCCTAATTGCCAATGAAAAGAATAATAATTGTGTGCTGGTCTCATTAAGCTGACTGGGTACAACAACACTCTGAGACACACTGTAAATTATAGTTTGCTGAAGACGGCTGGGGAGGCTGGAAAAATGGGGCATTCAGAGCTGGCGGTGCTGGGAGCTGGCTGTTCAGGGCATCCCAGGGAAAGCAGTGGACAGAGAGAATCTTGGACACTGGCCACCCTTGAAGGGAGTCAAGCCTTAGGACTTAATATTCAGTGCTGACAGGATCTAGAATCACCTGGGAGTCCAAGGCTTTGAGCATGCTCATGGAGGATTATTTGATTTCGTTGATGTAGAAAGATGTAACTTAGCTGTAGGCAGAAAGTTCCAGACGACCGAAACTGGGAGACAGGAGTTAAGGAACTGAGTGCCAGCATGCAGGCACTCACTGCTCTCTATTTGGGGGTGGAGACAATGGCATCTGCTGCTTCAGGCTCCTACTGGAGTGTCTTCGCCACCATGATGGGATGCATGTTCAAACCATGAGCCAGAATAAACCCACTGCCCCTGAAGAGGCTTTTGTCGGGGTATTTTGCCTCAGCAGTAAGAGAAACTAAGAAACTGGTACTGTCTGCTCCGTCTCTGTGTGATCTGGGGCCATCCATCCCATCACCCCATGTTGAGGTGACTAGCCAGCACACCTATGCTCACAGCTTCTGGAATCTCCTGAAGAACACTGAATGCCACAAGTGTCCAAGGTGGTCTGGTGACTGGAAACTAGTTGCTTCCTCAGCATCCTTACAAAGATCAAAGTCACAGAAATTCCTCCATCGTGGTTTCCTCCCAGGTGCTGAACAGGGCACTTGAATCCCACGTCTTTGGGAACGTGTGTCCTTTCATGTCTGGGGTCATGCACAACTCTAAGATGCACAGCTGGGCTGGGTTTAGGGTTGTAGTGCTCTCAGGGGCTTGGGACCAGGGAGCTACCTGTTATGCCCTTGTGGATTCATTTTACCTCCAACAGCAAAATCAGGCTTTCTGAATAGTTATAACTTTTTATTTATTAAAAAAGAGCCACCTAACAAGTTGAAATTAATTCAGGTCTATCTATATTTAGGGATTTCAACAGAAATGATGAAAAACTGTGTTGAAGGTCTTGTCATTCGAATTTTCTTTTTTTATTTGGGTCTTGTAATGATTAGTGTTAATTTTCAACTTGATAAAATCTAGAATCATCTGGGAAGACTGTCTCTGGTTGTGCCTGCGAGGGAGTATAATGATAAACTGATGTGAAAAGAGCCATTCCATGCTGTGGGAGCACATCCTGCTCCTTCAGCCAATAGCCTTTAAGATACCAGCTCACTTGGCCGTGGTTTCTTAAAGGCTATTGGAGCAGAATGTGCTCCCACAGCAGTTCCACAGGCAGAAGGCCCCTGACTGTATAAATGGAGAAATGGAGATGGGGAAGAGGCATACAACTATCACTCACATCTTTGGATGTAATGCAACTAACTGCTTCCAGGCCCTGCTGCTGTGACTCCCCAACAGGGATGGACTGCGCCTCTGAACTGTGAACTGTATAAATGAACCCTTAGCCTCATAAGTTGCCTTTGTTGGAATATTTTATCATAGCAGCAGGTAAGAAAATAAGACAGTTCTATATGAGAAACATCCAAATGTTTAAAACATGTTCCATTTCAGAAAGCAACCACCATATATTTTCAATCAATAGACCCTTGTAAGAGTTGCTTTTTGAAACCACTCTAGAAGGTAATATTCTATAAGTTGATTCTCTCCTTAGAAAAAAAGTCATTTGTCCCCACTGTCACTTCCATTTATATAACAGAAGTGCACACTCCTCCTCAGTTCACACTCTACACCTTTACAAACAGCCATGTTTTCCTCCTAGGTGTGGTTCTGAGACCCTGAGATTCACCGATTTTCCTTTGCTTTCCTTTTGTGGTACTGGGAATCAAACCCTGGACCTTGTGAATGTCAAGCAAGGACTCCATCAATTGAGCTAGCTCAAGCCCACCATAGCATCTGTGACAGTTAATAATGTCAACTTGACAATTTCTAGGGTCACCAAAGAGACAAGCTTCTGAGCCTACCTGAGAGGGACTATCCAGATCAGGCTAACCTCTGTATGAGAGATTATCTACATTAGGGTGAGGTGAGAAGACACACCTTAAAAGGGGTGGCACCATCCCGTAGTGGGGTCCCAAACTGAATAAAAAAGGAGAAAGTGAGCTGAGCACCAGCGTCCATCTCTCTGCTTCCTGACTGTGGATGCCACGTGACCAACTGTCTCATGCTCCTACCACCGTGCCTTCCCCACCCTGATGGATTGTGCTCTCAACCGTGACCCCAAGCAAACCATTCCTCCCTGAAGTGGGTTTTGTCAGGTGTCTTGTCACAGCAGTGGGAACATAACTAACTTAACACCTAACCTTTCTGAGGGAAATGTACACCTCTTTCCCTATAGAGCAGTGGTTCTCAGCCTTCCTAAGGCTACAACCCTTTAATACAGTTCCTCATGTCATGGTGACCCCAACCACAAAATTATGTTCATTGCTACTTCAGAATCGTAATTTTGCTACTGTTGAGAATCATAATGGAAATACCTGTGTTTTCTGGTAGTCTTAGGCAACCTCTGTGAAAGCGTCTTTTACGCCCCCAGGGTTGTAAACCACCGTGACAGAGGGAGGCGTGAGAGACAGACTCAAGTGATGCACCAAGAGAACATATCTAAGGGAAAGACCATCAAGCAACACAGGGATGCTTACCTATCTCGTGGCTCTGAAGCGTAGAGTCGGCAACTCTGTCTTCTTCATCCTCTCGTAAGTCTTCATGGACTTCTGCCCCCTGCAGCAAGAAGACACTAGAAGTTCTTATTCGTTACTCTCACAATAATGGCCCGCTCTGTAATAAGCACATTGCTGTAACTGAATGTATACAATTATGCGGGACTATAAATGTGTGTGTTTACTTTATTCTACTTTGTCTTCATCATCTGACTTCATTACAGGTTTTAATTAAGAGAGCCCATTTCCAGAACTACAACCCCAGCTTTGAACGACAGGACTACTTACAGGGTGCCTGATTCTAGGCATGATTTCAAGATTAACTGCTTTGGTTTTAAAACTTTATAATGGAGCCATTCGCACCAGGGTATTAGGAAACATTAAAGTCTAAGGAGCTATAACTCCTTTGGAGTCACAGACTTTTGCCATAAGTTATTTTAATAAGAATACGGGACTATACTTGAATCATATTTAGGTCTCATGACCCTTTCCGAGACTGAAAGAAATAGCTTTCTAAGAAAGTGTCCTTTTCTTCCATTCTTCCCATAATGGAAAGAGGAGAACGGAGATGTATGCTCAGGGAACTACATTACCAAGACACATTTCTAAGTCTCATGTTAAAAACATTTCTTCCTATCTGGGCCTGCTGCTCAGTTGGTGGAAGTCTTGCCTAGCAAGCCCTGGGTTCAACCCTAGCTCCACACGAGCCAGGGATGATGGCACACTACTAAAATCGTAGCCCTCACAAGGTGAAGGCAAGACAATGAAAGCTCAAGGTCATCCTTAGCTATATAATTACTTTGAGCCCGGCCTGAGTTGCAGGTGATCTTGTGTAGCACGATGGACAAAAATCCAGAGACAGAAACTGAGGTTCAATCTGAAGGTCAGAAAAGCAAAACAGTCAACCACAGGCTCTTACCTCTACCTCAGTCTGAAATGGAGAGCCTGCCTCTAACAATCCTCAGAATGAGACTGTGTCTGAGAGCTGTCTCCTCCTGGCTTATATTCCTCTTTAGTGCTGGGATTAGAAATGTACAACACTAGCACTCGGTTTCTATGGAAAACTAGTGTGACTACTGGGATTTAAGGTGTATGCCACCACTGCCTGTTCTGTAAGGCTGATCAGTACTCTCTGACCTTAAGGCAAAATTTATTTATTAAATAAAATACAAATGAAATATCACTGCAATCCTGTCTCGGCTTTCCCCCCTTAAGTTGGAATACTGTAGCTTTGCATGGCGAAGCTTTAAAAGGAACATCAGAGAGAATGTCATGAAGTCTTGGTGTCTTATAGATGGGATTCTGAGGGATAGAAAGTTTCTCTGAACTTGCCCCATGCATGTGGAGAGGTACCACTGGGAGGAACACTTAAACACTGCCTTTCTAATCTAGTAGTGGGATATCAACGACACCGATCATAAAAGGGCTGACTGGGTTGGGGAGCTGGATTACTCAGTAAAGTGCTTGCCACACAGGCAACATGGCTTGAGTTTGCCCCTAAGCCCTCATGTAAAAAAGTCATGTGTGGTGGTATGGGCTTTTAATTCTTGTAATTCCAGCATTGGGAAAGTGGAAACATGCAGAACCCTGTGGGATCATGTGCGCAGTCATCCTCCGCCAGTGAGAGAGCCTGTCTCAAAAACAATCCAATGTGAATGCTGATGAGGAGGGAAAACTAAGGTTGATAGCCAGCCTTTGGAGTATGCTCACACACAGATGCATGCGGTCCTCTTCCCCACAACAGACAAATAAACAAAGCCAGCCAACACCTACACTACCGGTGCCAGCTGCTCTGCAAAGACGTTACACATAGGCCTGGTGTGCTTGACCTAATGCTAGGGAATGGTGCAGCCACCCACCATAAAGATGCACCCGAGGTAGTAGGGACACCACCATCCGAATAGAGGATGGAGATTTGAACAGAGAAAGCCTGACTAGAGGCTGGTGCTCATTTACAGGGAACTATGATTCTTAGATTTCTATTCCATTACATCTGTGTGGACATGGTCTCAATATCAAGACAGTTTAGGTCAACCTTCACAAAAGCTCCTGCAGAATATATTACATCTGGTCCCTTGGGCAGCCGACCACAGCAGCGTGAACTGTGTGATGCTTTCAGAAGCTCAGGGGCTCAGGGTGATTGTGAGGCCACCACCACTTTATACCAAATGGTGTAGAAAGTCATCTGTCTGCATGCTGACCTGGGGGCTAGATTTAACTTCCAACTTTTTACCTCCTAGTTTTTCACACTTAATGGGATAAAAACAATTACTGATACTTCATGACTGTGCTACATGTGGTTCTAGCCTCACCCAAGGCCCTGGCCCTGTGATCAGACCCAAAGTTCCTTCAATTTCCTAGGATTATTGATCCATAGAGGGGAGATGAGCCAAGGGGTGAGGGTGGGGCTTGTGGGTTTGAAAGGCGTCCTTGTAAAAGCACAAACTGAGGAAGGGCCAGCATCTGAGAAGGGCTCATTCTCAGCTCTACTTAGCTACACAGATTCTAATGCACACTGAGGATGTATTTCTTAAAACTCTTTGCCTATGCAAGTCAGGGGCATACTTTATTTTGGCATCAGAGTCTTTTCCTAATTATATTTTCATAGGCTTCAGTTTAAATTAATTTCCATTCCTGATCATGCAGCAGGTGGGATGTGGGAACATCCCTGGGAGGTGAGAAAACTCTAGGTTAAGATGTGAAATTTGCCAAAGATAGTGCAAGGTGCCTTTTGGCCAACAACTGTGCTTTAAATATGGGTTTCTTCTGTGTGTGTGTGCACGCGCGCACACACACACACACACGTGTGCACTCATATGTGGAGGCACAAATGTGGTGAGTATGTGGAGGCCAGGGTCAACCTCAAGAGTCCAGGTGCCCTTCCTTGGGTACTGTCCACCTTTTTCTTTTTAAGACAGGGTCTCTCACTGGCCTGGAGCTCCTTGATTAGGCTAGGCTGGTTGGCCTGCTAGTGCTACCTTCTCAGTGCTAAGATTACAAGATCATGCTTCCATGCCTGGCACTTTTCGTGGGCTTTGGGAATTGAACTCAGGTCTTTGAGTAAGTTACTGACTGAGCTAACCTTCAAGCCCCAAGTGTTGGCATCTTTGTCTTCTAAAGCTGAATCTTTAACTCATGTCCATCGTGGGGCTCAAGAGTTTCTTTAGAAATCAGCTTGCAGGATGAAAGCAGTAAATGTTACTGCCTCCATCATGACTAACTCAGCTTCCAGAAGGGCAGGAGGAAATGAGTTTGCAAAAGTCACAAGAGGCAAAAACAATACGGCAACCCACCATTGATGGATAGACACATGTGATTTCACAATTAAACTATGTATTTGGGTAACTCCTCATTTGGAATTCTGTACATCTTTCTTCTCTGAACGACTCTAACCCTAAGGGTTTCTGAAGTAAACAACATTTTTATACCACAACTCACTCGAGGGCTAAGAACAGTTCAGTAAGCAAAATCGCTTGCCACAAAAGTGTGACAGCCTGGGCTCAAATCTCTGGAAATCCACATAAAAACCAGACATGTTCCTGTGGGTGTCTGTAATTCTAGTATTCTTGTGGAGAGATGGTTTGGGGAGACAGGAGAATCCCCAGGAGCTCCTGGGCTATGAACAACAAAGAAAACACCCTGCTTGAAACAAGGGAGAACATGGAGACTGACTCCCAGGTTTGTGGTGTGGACTCCACATGCACCATAGGACACATGGTGGCGGGGAGAGAGGAGGTGATAGAGACATCCCCCAAAGCCCATGATTTTGGAAAGGAAAACGAGTGAGCAGATATCTTCGGGTAGCTCACTCCTTAGAAAAGTTAGCAAGTGGAAGGCAAATGTACAGGCTGCTTATTTGCATCAAAACAGCATTTAGAATGGAATCATTCAATTAAGGATGCTGAAATTATTACATTTTGCAGGACTTAATAAGATGATAACCATTTGTGTAATTATGGTACTATTTTCTGCTATTTCATCTCTGCGGTCCCATCTTAATGGGACGGTATTTGATGGTTTTTTATTAGCAGATGTGATTTTCTTCAGAAGAGGTGACACTTGGGGAAAGAAAAATCCCATCATAAATTAACACATGGGCATTAAAATGGCCATCTCTCTCCCATGCCCAGTGAAGGTGTGTGATCCCCTCAACTTTGTTAATGATTTTTATTTTTGTCTGGAGGTGTTAAATAAGAGCCTGGTGCTCTCTTTCTTTAATACCGCTATTCAGAAAAACGATTTCAACACATAGGAAGGAAGCATTTGCAATTGACAACAATCAGAGCACACCCGGCTAGTCTTTCTAGGGGAGATCTCCCTCGCTTCATTTAAATACATAAAATCAGCTTAAGCACCAAGTAACATGGCCCCTGGTCTAAATTACATAAAAAATTAGAGCTAAGCGGCCTACAAACGATGGCAGACGTGGGGACATAAGCCTTTAATTAAAGCTCTACAGAGAGAAAAGGACTTCTTTCGGCGAAGCATTGCTGGTACTTTTACACATTTTATCTTAACTATACTAAAAAGGAATATGCAGTTACTCGTGAGCTAAGTGGTTTGTGAAATAAAGGGATATGTTGAATATATATAAAAAAATACACAGAAATAATCTTCCTTTTATCATCCCCAGCGATTGTTTCCATTGCCAGCTTGACATGACCTAGAAGAGAGAGTCTCAATGTGGGATTATTAACACTGGGCTGGCCTGTGGGCATGCTGTTGGGGCACTGTCTTAACAAGGATCACTGATGGAGGAAGACCCTGCACACTGTGGGTGGTGCCAGTCCCAAGGCAGGGGGTATGGGACTGTGTGAGAGTGGAGGGACTGAGCTGAGCACAAGCAGGCAACCAAGTGAGCTTGTGTGCATTAATTTATCTCTGCTCTTGATCATGGATGTGATATGACTAGCTGCCTGAAGTTCTTGCCTTGACATCCCTCCAAAACAGTGGATGGTAACTTGGAATTGTGAGCTACAATCAGCCCCTTCTCCCTTAGGTTGCTTCTGGCCAGGGTGTTTGATTACAGCGGTCGAAAGGAAATGAAGACAATCACTAAGCACGGAAATGGTTAAAATGTTGTAGGAACTCTCATGAATAATGTCATCTCACTGTTGGAGGAGTGAAGACACACGGTGCATTGTGATGGCAGGTTTTAGAGCCGGGCTTTTAAGGCTGAGGCCATGCGCAGGAGTAGGTTACCTGCCTGCCGTGTGCGAGCCCCCAGATTCAATGCCATGGCTGGCACTAAGAGAAAAACGCTTGACTAAGAGTTTCCTTGACAATGAAGCAGCGTTTGGATTCACAGCAATGCTGTGACATCTATGGTGTTATCTGTCACTATTGTTTCCAACGAAATAGCTACTTTGAGAATATTTCTTTGCAACACACTTTAGCAGAAGACAAATTTACCTTGAGCCCCGGAGAAGAAGAGTTCCCTTAAACTCTAAATTTTAAAACGTTCAAGGATATTCACAGTAATGAGCAATGGTCTAAGAATATGTTTCAGTTTGCATCTAATCTACATGGGATGATAATGCATAATAAATATGCTTTCTTTGTTACTTCTTACTATCTCAAAGGAGACCACAGCATGGTCTTTTTTGAACTTAGTAATTTTAGCCCAACTCGCAAGCAAACAGAAGGAACAAATACTAGCATTATACTTTCTATTTCTAAAGAATGAGCCGGGGAGATGACTCATGGGTAAACAGGCCTGCTCCACAAGCATGAGAACCAGAGTTTGGATTCCCAGAAGCCACAAACACATAGACACAATAGGCTGAATCTGCAAACCCAGTGTGCCTGTAATAATTATAGGAGGCAGACAGGGGAATTCCCACAAGCAGACAGGCTCGCTAGTCTAGACTATTCAACAGCAAACAAGAGACCCTGTCTCAGTCAAGATGAAAACTGAGGCCCCGCATCTGAACACACACACAGACACAGCTGGTCACCTATCCAGGTTAATAATACTCCTTTATATCGAAAGCCTTCTCGGTATGACTAATTTCCTCTCTTGACTAAGGAGGAAAATTAGCATATCCCATTTGATTCTGTACACTTGGGTTGGTTAGGTAGTCTGTGTACTTCACAGACAGTATGAAGAGTGTTTCCTGCAGATATACGGGGAGGGCAGAGGTTCCTACTCTCACCCTGAGAATGACTTCAGATGAGGAAGGAAAGCATGTTAAATTACTTTAGCATTAGGAAGTAATAAGAAAACAAAAATGAAATTATAAAAGCTCAAGACAGGCTTTTTTTGTTTTGTTTTGTTTTGTTTTTTTTTTTTTTTTGGTCCTTCTGTACAGTGAAGATAGACCCTAAGCTGTCAGAGACATATTAAATGGGGCGTAGTTAAATGGAGTGCCTGTGATAACGGGCTCTGCTGGGCTATCGGAGCCTTCCATCAGCAGGATTGAATTTCCAGCATATTGCACGCTTCTCCACGCCGCGTCTCTCTCTTTCCTTTCAGTGACACTACAAGGGCAGCTTCAGATACACTTATAATTTGTGGTTTTATAATGCAAGGGACATCAGTGTTTTCAAAGGAGGTATGATGTCATGTGAGCCGAGAGCTAAAATGGGTGGAAAATGAACAAAGTTAGCGTGAAGGAAAGGCCTTAGAGCTTTCTGGAGAAAATGTTTCTGAGGAAAAACGTTTTCAGTGTGTGTTTGTCTCAGATGTGCTTGTGAAACCCAAACCCAAGAACAGTGAAGCTTCATCAGCGTATGAACACCAGTCAAAATGGCTGTACCTGTGCATATGTAGGGGGTGTACATACATGTGTGCAGCCATAGCCCAGTGCTGTGTGTCTTTCTCAGTTATTTTCCAGCATATGGTGAGTGTGTGAGTGAGTGTGTGTGTGTGTGTGTGTGGTGTTGGGGTGTGTGTGTACAAGTTCATGAGGGTGTATGCACCGGTACATATGGCTGCATATGCACAAAGGACAGATATTAATGTTGGATGTCTTTCTTAGTCACTATCACTTTTTTTGAGACAAGGTCTCTCCCTGCACCTGGAGCTTACTGAATGAGATACATTTGGTGACCAGGGAGCTCCAGAGAGACTCCTGTGTCTCCCTGCCTGGTCCTGGGGTTATAACAGCATGTGGCCAGGTCTGGCTTTTTACATGAGTGCTAGGGATCCAATTCATGCATGGCAAAAGCTAGCTTCTCAGTCCCAGATTAAAGCATTTTATGTTGGGAATATGTTGCCGTTTTAAGTACTATAAAACATATCCACTGGAACAATGAAAGCTCATAGAATCAATCACATGCCATACAATGAACTATAAGGAGAGTAAGTACAATGTAGAGAATAGCATACGAAACTGGCCTATCTTAGGGAAATATTTCTTTAAAAGCCCCCACAATTTTATATAGCTCATTACTCTCTTTCTTTGTAGAATTACCTAAGTGTGCACAACTTCCATAAAAAGTAAATAGCACTTGAAACATCAAAACAGCTCAACACTTTCTTAAGTTATTTGGCACGTTCACATCTCCAATCCTCTTCCTCCTTTGTTGGCATTAATGCTGGGGTCATCAAAACAAATCTCTAGCACTGGGCATTGTTCTATGGTGACACAGCCAGCATCTCTTGCTGGCAAGTACTGAGATTACAGGATTGTCTGAAGACAGACCGGAAGAGAACGGCATTCCCAGATGGAACCACACCCACACGAGGGTTGGCTGCCACCTGCAGCAGTGGACACGGGGATTTCTGTCTTTAGAAATCTTCTCTCTCTGGTTAGGCAGATAGCTCTGTGGCCAAAACGTGTGCTGGGCTAAGTGCGAAGGCCTGGGCCTGAATTTGGATGCTCAGCACCCATGCAAAGGTGGGGATAGTAGTGTATGTCTGTAATTTCAGCCAGATGGAGGCAGGCTGTGGAGACAGGAGAATCAGGGGACCTTGTGGGCTAGTTAGCTTGCTGTATGCAACCATGAACATGAGATCCTGTCTCAAGGTGGAAGGGGAGGACGGACATTACAGGTTGTCCTCTGATCTCCACACATGTTGGCACCTGGGCCTCCATGCTCACATACAAATGCACACAGAGCGAAAGAGGAAAAGAGGGAGGAGAGAGAGGGAGGTTAGAAGAGAGAGAAAGGGTGAAGGGAGAAAGAGATTAAAAAACAGTCTTTTTTCAGATTCCTATTCCCCTCCCTTCCACCTTTACCAGAACATCTCAGAACCAGGCATTTTTCTAGCCAGCACGGAGAAACACTTACCAGGGATTCTCTTGGTTTTTCCATATCGACTTTGATTTTGATGTTTTTCTTTTGACTTCCTCGAGTGCTGACGGAGCCGCTGGCGAAACAGGAGCCCTGGGAGGTGCCCTCTAACAGGCTCCTGCAGGAAACACCCTTTGATCCAGTTTCTGTCTGGAGCGCTCCTTTCTTATCAACTCTGCAGGTAGAAAGTGATTCCTCTGATAAATTACATCGGCCGTTTTCAATCACACTCTTCTTCCCAGCCCTTTAATGTTTAAGGTAACCTCAGCATGACTCTTTGTCTTGAAACCTTTCAGTGGGAAGTGCTGCTCTCTAGCCTTGAGCAAAAATAGCTTCAAATATTTCACTAGTGCGTCAATTTATATTTGCGAGGGTAATAACTTATCTTATTACACTTTATTGTGCGTGTGCACATACAAACAGGTTTGTGTGCACTGGTGTTACACAGTACACGCACACGCACAAGTTATAGGATAACTTCTTGCGTGTTATTCCTTAGGTGAGATCTACCTTGAGTTTATGACACAGAATCTTTCATTGGCCTGAAACATCCAAGCAAGCTAGGCTTGCTGGCTAGAGAAGTCCAAGGTCTGTCTCTTTCTGTGTCTTCTGCAATGGGATTACAAGCAGGTGTCACCACGCTTGGCTTTTGTTTATGTCGATTCTGAAGATGGAGTTCAGGTCTCCATGCTTGCAAGTCATGCACGTTACTGACGGAGACATCTCCCGATAGCCTCTATTTTATTTTTATAATTGCTTTTGGGGAGGGACAGAATCTACAACGCCAAAGGGTGATTGCTAAATACATTTCTGGCTTAAGATCGGCAGGAAAAGTAATTACTTCTGGAAAGTTCTAAGTATACATTTGCTCAGTGCGATCAATGAAACCGGCATGCTTTCAAACGTGTGTGTAATTTTCTTCCATTTCATGCAATGTGGGTACATTCATGGTTCCTGGCGTGGGTTGAATTGCTATCAACCTGGATGTAACTCACCATTCTTTAATTTCAAAGACCATTGGCTTGGTGAAGAAAGAAACATGAACTAAATTATCATTTTATTACTAACTTCTATTTCACTGTTTAAATTATAGCTAATGTATAAGAGATTACGCTATCTGTGTGTGTGTGGAGACTATGCTTGGCTGGTATTTAATACTCAGGACTAAACAGCTCTCCTTGAGTTGGGGGCACAGGGGGATCCTCTGACACTGCCCTCCTCAGTTCCAGTGTGTTACCTGTTTAGAAGTTCTGTCATGAAGGCGTCTTCTGTTGAACACACAGCAGGGCTGGGTCTATTTCTTGGCTCCAACTTCATTTCGTTATAAATGTCTTGGGACGCTTTGAGATTCTGTGTGCTTGGCAAAGCATCCTCTGAACTGTGACCAGCTGCTGCCGTGGCGCCCGCCTTGGTGCCCCTACTCAGTTCACTTTCTGCCTTGGATTGCACTTCGGCTTTCTTCTTTTCTTTTTTCCTCTCCGATTTTAGTTTTGTGTCTTTCTTTTCCACTTTACTTTTGGAGACCTCCGTTCTCCGGCTACTGAGAGCTGGAAGTCTGCTCTTCCGAAAGCCAAACCAGCTGGTGAACGAAGGCCCTGCCTTGGGCTTCGCTTCCACAGAGGCGGACTTTGTCTGTGCTTGGCCCTTTTCCACGTTCTCCTGAATGCACAACATGACCTTTTCTTCAATGGAGGGTGAGAGGGGGGCTTCTGGGCTCACGACACCAGTCCCGGTTGGAGAAACATCTGGATGCCGTCCAGAGGTTTCTAGCTTGGATATCCCACTTGTTTCTAAATTGTGTGGACGCTGCATCCTCCCTGGGATTTGCGGGGACTGGGGGCAGTCTGATGGGGTGGATGGATGCCTGTGGTGGTCACTGCTAGATTGCTCACACACCACCTCCACCCCAGGACATTCTTCCTGGCTATAGATCTGTTGGTCATCCACTCCAGGGGTGGGGAGCTCTTCCGGCCTTGTGAGCATCCTCAAAGGTAACTTGCTTGGGCTTCCATGCTGGCTGCTAGAACTCCCTGTACTACAGAGGGAACCCTGTCTGGAGAAGGACCGTTCCAGCGGCCTCCCTCCATTGGGAAGATTATCAGATGTTGAGACACAAGGGGTCTTGCCTGGGGACCCTTCCGTGGAGAGGTTCTGCCTGGTGAGCGAATTGCCTCTCTCAGCTGTGTTGGTAATGATATGAGTTCGAATCTTGCCTGGCCCTTCTGTTGATGTCATGGAGGGCTTTTCTCCCAAGTGGATGCTGAAGCTCTGGCTCCGAGCTTTGGCTCCATTCATGCCTAGAGCTGGCTTTAGGTGTGGCTTGCTGGAGGAGAAGGATCTTTTCACTGATCTGTTCTCCACCCCCTCTCTTCCATCAGCTCTGGAGATGCTGCTTTCCACTGACCCCGGTAATGCTGACTCTAAGGGAAGCCCCCTAGCTAAACTGTCCAGACATGGTGGACCTAGCAAGGCTGCTGTTCTCTTATCTCCTGAGGTCTCCAGGCTCGCTGGGTCTCTGGAGTCCTCGGGGTTAGACTTGTTCAAAGTCACAGAACTTCTAGAAGCTTCATTTAAACTATCCTTTTCTTGTTTCCGTGGCACCATGGACGTTTTCCTGAGCAACTGAGGAGACTTCATGAGAACTTTGAGTCCGATAGGGAGGCGAGTTTTCGGTCCTTTCTCGGGAGGGTTTTGACGGCTTTGTGACGTGCCCTGTCTTCTGGAGGAAGAGGAAGATGGGGAGGGACTGTTAACCTGAGATGTCAAGGACTCATTTGCCCCTGAGAAGGAAGGCCTGTGGGGTATCATAGAGCTGTCACTCAGCTGTCCTTTTCTCCCTGGAGACAGGTTTTTCGAGGATGCTACCTCTAGCAGTTCATAAGTTGAAGGACAAGTCTTGGGTATTTGTAACTCTGTGTCCATGTGTGTGGTTCCAAGTGCTTGGTGAGGGGGAGGTTTGGGGATGCCTCTCTTTGGAGAGACCTTTGGAGGTGCTGTAGCCATCGCAGCAAATGAGTTGGAGGATGTGTGCTCAGGGTGTCCGGTGTGTACCACTGTATCCGTAGGGGGAACAGATGGAGGGAAAGCGAGCTTTTTGGAGGCCACAGAAAGTTTCTTCTTCTGCGGTTCTGTCACAGCTGGACTGGGAGAGATGACAGGGACAGAGGATCCTTTCAATGGGGGGGATTTCAACCCTGCACCTACAGTGTCCCTAGGGACCCTAGTTTCGGGTTTGGCAGGTGATGGCTGCAGTGAATAATCATAACTGGTTCTGACCAGGAGGGAGACTGACCTCCCTGGAGTGGGTGGAGGGGAGGGAGACCTCACCCTTGACTCTGGCCCAGAGTCACAGCGTTTGGCCTTCGTAGGAGATCCGTCACAGTCGTCGCTCCCCATGAGACGCTGTGACTGGACCCCTGGAGCCTGACTCTTGGGACACTGAATCCAGTTTTTCTTGTTGGAAATGTTGGGGATATGAGGAAGCTGGGTAGGGTGATTCGGAATGTGTGGTTCTGGCTGTCCATCACAGAAAGAATGCGGAAGTTTCCCTGGAGGGGATGCTGGTGTCTCCTCATGAGTCACTAAGTCACTGGAAGGGACCAGTGTGGCTGGCACAGGATCGACCAGCTTTGATTTCTGAGGTGAAGACTTGCCTCTGGAAGGAATTTTTGTCAGACCTGGCTTTGCATAGACACCCATGTTTGCCCCCGGTCTAGAATTACTCTGCCAGGCTACACCTTGTGTTGGTTTGGCGGGCTTTGGTCGTGGGGAATTCTGAGTTACTGTAGTCTGAGAGTCAAAGGAGTCAGTCAGAGCTGTGGGAATACCGTTCTCATCTTTTGGAATGTTTTTCTCAGTCTCTTCTTCAGGTCTCTTCCGAAAAGGATAGTCTCTTGCGGTGGCTCCCGGCTGTAAAGGAGAAGTTCCCTGAGGTAAAAGTTGAGTGAGTTCTGAGGGTCCGGCAGGGGCTGAGTTGATGGAAATTTCATCCCTGGACACAGTGACAACTCCAGTCTGATGGGAGCTGAATTCAACGGGCTCTCCATTTTCTGCATCAAATATGACTGTGACGCATTCTTCTGAAGAGGTCCTCTTGATAACCCTTTGCTGCCTGATGAAACTGAATGTCTTTAGCCTTGTCTCTGAGCGGGTGAGACATTCTTCCTCCACATCCTGAGAGCCCCATTCAGACTTTCCAGAGCCCCCATCTAGGTTCTCCATGGACTTGTCTGTGTCCCCCGTCAACGACAGGTCTGAGGGACTTTTCTCATCGCTGCTTTCTATGTGCAGCTCATTTAGGGTTTCATTGTCATCTGTGTCTGAAAGATGAAGGTTCAGGGCCACGTGGTTTCTGTGTGGGTCCCTGTCCCTTTGCACCCAGGGCAGGTGGATGCTGGGGCATAACTTCCTTTCCAAGGGACAGTGGCTAGCACAACGAACTAGTCTTTCAGGCATTTCTCTCGTATGAACTAAAGCTGTACCTTCTGAAAAGTATTTTCCGTGTGGCTCCCAGCTAAATAGACTGTCTGAAACACTGTGGGTTAATTTACTGCCCTGGATCCTGCAGCCCTGGCTTGGAGCTGCCTGCAGCAGAGCTGAGGGTGGGGAGTCTTCATCTACATTCTCACGGGAATCTGCATGGTAGATAAAGGAATGATGGGGACCCTTGCAGGGGATCCCTGGGCCAGGTGGTTGGCAGGAGGGATACTCCTTGAGGCTGCTATTTTTTATTCCTGGAGAATAGATTCCTTCATTCGAGTTCATGCAATCTTTATAGCCCCATTTGGTTATCACCGACGGTGGCTCAAGTAACACTTTCCGCTTCTGTAGCTTCCTCAGCCCTTCCAAAATGTGACTTTCTTTGATGCGGGTTGGAGGTAGTTCATCTGCAGGGCTGGCAAAGCCACTTGGGAGCGAGGAATCGATACTCAGTCTTTTATCCCAGTTCTGTGATGATTGCTAGGAAAGAAAAAAATAGATATCAGAGATGATTGAACCAAACGGATCTCAAATAAACAAAGGAAAGGTCCCTCAGTAGATTTAATTTGTGTAAGTGGGTGATAAATATTCACATATAAACACAGTTTGTACAATGCTAACTATGCGGCAAACATTGATTCTGTGAGATCCTGTGCTATGCAGCTTGGTGAAATAAAGAAATAGAATGTAAGAATATGTCTTTAAAAGTAAAAAAATCAACCAGAGTGAGGGGTCAAAAAATACATGTGAGAAGTGGGAACAGGGTGGCTATTTTAGAGGTTCATAGGTCTATCTGGAGAGATGGGGAAAGGTATACACAGGAAAATAATTTGTTTTTGTTTTTGTTGTTGTTTTTGACTTAACTAGTCCTTGGATGACACACGGCTTTACCTAAAGTTCTCGGGGAGTAACTGTCTTCCAGGTGGAAGACACAGAATGGCCAAGGACACAAGTCAAGTAAGCATGCTGAAGCTGTACCGGGAATGGTCAGAACAGCCTCACTGTAAGGAGTCCAGGCACAGCAGAGGAAGGAGCTAGGAGAGGAAACAATCAGTGTGACACTCGGACATCTGATAGCTCTGTGAATGTCTAGGACTGGGGTCTGAAGTTATCACACGCACCTGCATACAAATGTGTATATATCTACCTGCATAACTGGGCATCAGCAGCCCCATCCCTGTGGCTACATCCCTCTTCTACTGATGTTAGCAGCTCAACTTCTTGCCCTTCCACCTACCTGAATGCCAGACTTACTTCCAAAAAGTGTATGGAAAATGAAAGATGGTGTTCCCCACGTTTGAGTATTCTCACAGAACTGGCAACAAGAAGCAGAAAAGCAAAGGAGTAAACTAAAGTGCATTAAGCGCCTGCTGAATGCCAACCACTGGCAAGCTGCTTCAACTGCATCTTCAGACCACCATGAGCACCTGCTGTATACCAACCACTGCTATGCTCCTTCAATGGCATCATCTCAGACCACCGCGAGAGACACTATGACTCTTTCCTTTTGCTGTGGGACTCTGATGTCCAGCAAGCCTGCTCTGTGACAGGTCTCAGAGACAGAGATTTGGAGCAAACATTTGGACTCACCTTTTTTTTTCCTGTAAACTTTCCACAACCCTGTCAAATTTGTTTCCACTCCAGAGTTGCTAGAGTGAAATATGAACTTGGGTTGCCATTTTTAATTTAAATGCTATATCACTGCATCTAGCTCAACGTCCAGTCTTCTTTCTATACTATCTGGTGTTAAACAGAAATCCCTGGTTTTCTTAGTGGTGTTTCTCCAATGGCATTTTAGAGTTTACATAAGAAACTAACTAGCATACTGGGACATTGAGAGTCTGACTTACTTGAGAAATTATAATTTTGTTTTAAATCACAAATATGTGTGTATGTGTCTCTGTGTGGGTGTGTGCACAAGAGTACAGGTGCTCACGGGGGCCAGAAGAAGGGGTTAGAGTCCTTGGAGCTGGTGGTTGTGAGCTGTCCAATGTGGCTGACGGGAACTGGACTGGGGCCTTCTGTAAGAGCAGTTTACATGCATCGTCACCAAGCCACCTATCCATCCCTGCTGGGGACTTTTCAAAATGACTAATGGTGGATGACTTTAGGAACAAATACGGCTATTTCAGAGGATCAATATACCAGCAACTTCCATCAGAACCTGAGCTGTTCTGTAAGCTGTGGACACTGGATTATATCTAAGCCATTTTCATAAAATTTACTCTTGCTATCTCCAGCACACACATTTATTTGTCTTGAAGTCCAGTTATTTATTTTCTTCAGCAAACCCTCCAGTGCCTGGAGCTCCTGCCAACAGATGTGCTTTGCTGACAGTGCTTCTTTTCTCTTGGAGTTTTGTTCTTTAATTTTAGGAAATTGCACCATTCAAAGCTCCTTTGGAAGTCAGAAGAAATCCCACCAGAGAATCAGGGTATTCTAGACAGAACAGAGAATGGCCTTCCATAGTGTGTGTTTCTAAGATGTCCCGAGAGTCACACTAAGAACAGGGATGAGAAGCTAGAAAACAGGGCCCTGCAAGCGCTTGACAGCAGCAGAGCTGCTTAACACCCAGAAGGTCAGCTCAGCTCCTACCTGCCACCTCTTCTCTTCCAGCCAGAGCCTGTTCATGCTGTGCTTTAATCCACCACTAAAGCCAGAGGCTACAGATCTGCTGATGAGATAAACCACAGTCCCCCACACCCCAATTCTCCCATGGGAGGTTACACCCATAAGTGAGTAGAGAAAAGTTTGCACCAATCTTGAAAGGTGGCAGGGGAACATGAGAACATGGGAGGCCCATTTCCTGAAATTGCTACATTCTTTGTTCAACAAAATTGGACGAGAGATCTTAGGGAGCAGCACAGAGGACTGAAGGATGCTTCTGATAAGCTAGGGGCAGGGTTTAATGTCCTTTCCATCTCTTCCAGGAAAACATTAAGTTTTCTTTTATTTTCAGTAGAAGGCATTGTGGGTGTTCATGGGAATAACTCCATGCCAATAACAGGTATAAGCCCTCTGCATGGAAGGATGACTCAACAAGGTCAGGATAACAGAACCATTAGCAGAAAAAAAAAGCCTGGTTTTGCCATGCACTGCTGTGGTCTACGGTCAGATATTTACATTCTCAGGACCTTGGTTTTCTTAACTGAAAACTGGGAAGAATCACGGCTCAGTCAGCAAAGAATGTGTGCAAACAGGAGGGCCTGAGTGTCACCCTCAGAACCCACTTTAAACAATGTCAGGCATAGAGGCACAGGCTTAGAATCCCAGCACAGGTGAGTCAGAGACAGGTAGATACTTGGAGCTTGTTGCAGCCAGCCAGCCAAGCTGAACTGGTGGGTTCTAGGTTCTATGAGAGGCTGTGTGCCGAAAGAACTTGGTGGATGGCATGAAGGAAATTATAACTGAGGTTGCCTTGTGGCCTCCATATGTACACACACACACACACACACACACACACAATCTGTACACACATGTACCCAGCATGCACACATGTATATACACACAGACAGAAAAAAAAACAGAACCTTAAGTAAGTTATTAGCATTAAGTGAGTTAATATCTGTATAGTAGTTTTAAGAGGGGGTCACATATGGTAGTAACCGAATCTATAAGAGCCAGATTTCCCTGGGGAGACGGGCTAGTGAATTTTATACAAGCTTTTCTGTTTCTACAACAAGTGATATTTAAAAAATAGTTGTGGGCCCAAAAAAGCTATTACTCACACATTATTATATAATTTAACAATGTGTTCCTGTTCAGAATCCTGTGATTTATTATGTAAGTCAATACTAAACGAACACCTGACACCAGGCACAAACTGTAGAAATTCTATAAAAAATATAACGTCAAAATGTCTCGAGGGTCCACACAGAGCTAGCTGGGACCCTAAGAACCAAGTGTGTGTTGTGAGTTATCACAGGCTGTAAACTGCCACAGGTATACTTGGATTATGGCTGGATGGCTACCTGAGTGTCCTTGAAGGATCTTAAACGTTTTTTTTTCTCCTGTTTCAGGGGAGAGATTGCCTTTGTAGATCAAAGACTGCCCTAATTAGAAGCATGCCCACCAATTATTTTTTAGATGGGTAGGTATAATTTCCAGATAGTTCTTGTCATGTAACCATGAGGATACAGATTAGTTCCCTAGAACCCAAATAAACAAGTTGGGTATGGTAGTGGGTGATGTTACTCCTAGTCCTATCAAGGTAGACACAGTGAATTCCCAGGACTTGTTGGCCAGCCAGCCCGGTCTGCTCCCAGAGTCTTAGATCAAAGAGAGGTCCTGACTCAAAAAAAAAAATGAAGGAAGGATAGAAGAATCCAAACATACCACCTGAGGCTGTCCTTTGGCCTACACACAAACATGCACATACACACAAGTACCAGCATACACACGTGCACCTCCACATGCATGCACACATACAAAAAAAGGAAGTTTTAAAAAGGTCATTGGAGACAGAGGGGGAAGCAGTCTGAGAATAAAGCGAGAGGAGGGTGGAAAAGAGGGCTTGGCACTTGAGAACACTAGCTGCCCTTTCAGGAGACTCAAATTTAGCTTCCAGCACCCGCATTAAGGGGAGGGGGATCCAATGCCCTCTTTTGGCCTCTGTGGCTAAAAGTACATATATACACACAACACACACACAGACACAGACACACAAACACAAAATCCTTAAAGAGACAAAGTGAGACTCAGAGGGGGTCATGGGAGCCAGTAACTTTGAGGGACACAGTGAGACAAGCAAACCTCCCTGACCATCATCTGAGCCTCTGCTTGGTCAGGGCCCTGGCAGTCATTAATACTCCTTATGGGAGCAATTTACATAAAGCAGCTGCTCTCTGCTTTGCATTAGAAGTCCACGGCTATAGGAATAGCCTCAAAATGCAAGCTGGAATCCTTTTCAGAGTTCTGGTTCAGCAGAAGACTGAGCTACTCCCTCACCAGTGGAGTCTATGAGGCCTGGAGTTTTCTTGGTTTCCAAACTGCTGAAAGAACTCATCCAGACTGTAGAGAACTCACCCGTCCACACTCAGATCCGCAGGTACCATCCTGGTGTACTTTGCTTTCCTTTAAGTTGAGGAGCTGCTAAAATAGCTATTTTGAAAGACTTGGCTTGTTCTGATATGCAAGGAAGCTGGCTCGGAGGTTCCTGCAGCCCTGTGAGCTCCCTGCAGATGGGAGGTGCTCTTGCAGGAGCGACTGTCTCACATCCCAGTAAAGGGCTAGGGAGATGACTTGGTTGGTAAAGTGCTTGTCATATAAGGATGAGAACAAGGATCTGAGATAGGATCCCCAGAAGCACAACAAAAAAATCTGGGGGTGCAATTTCAGTCCTCAAGAGGCAGAGGCAGGTGGAACCCTGGGACTCACCGGCCCGTCAGAGTAGACAAATTGATAAGTTTAAGTTGCATGCCAGGGACAAAGTGTCTCAAACAACAACATGGACAGGCCCTGATTCCTCAGTTAGCAAAGGCTGAGTTTTAGATTCCATTGGTATTAATACATAGATGTTTGTGCTTACATGCACACACACAAGCACATACACATAAAATAAAATAGAGTAATAAAACAAGAACCAGGGAAGACATTCCTGGCATGTGAGTAGGAAGAGAATCTCCCTTTCACCAAAGCCTTGCTCCCTATGTCCTGCCCCAGTACTTTGTCTGTCTGCTCTGCAGTTCTCTGATGTACAGCCAACCCGCGTTGTGTTTTCTGAGCCCACAGCATTGATGAGTGGCAGTCTCCATGGTCCATGGGCAAACATTCAGCAAATGGTCTTTTCCTTCCCAGTGCCCTTTCTGCCTCCACGACCAAGTTCCAGCTAGCACAGGTTTCTCTTCCTGTTCTCTATGAAGCTGACTTGCCTGACAGGAGCCTTACCCTTTTCCCAAGGAGCTTCCTGTCGGGCCACTTGTAGGAGGAGTCACTGGAGAACTCGCTGCAGGTGCTGGACAGGGAGAGTTCACTGCTGCTACAGCTGTTCCCAGGACAGAGGTGGTCAGGGACGAAAACCCCTGAGCCCGAGTGTCGCAAGGCAGGGGTTCCTGATTTTGCATTCTGGAGGTGTTCCTGTAAAAGCAGGACAGGGCTGAGCAAAATCTTGGCTTAAGAAGAAGGAAATACCTAAGGAACTTAGAGTAAGTGGCTAGAAGTTCAGGCTTGGGAGCCAAGCAGACCTTAGGCTTAGCTCTTGGTTCTGCTATGTGTGTGCGTGTGTTTGTGTGTGTGTGTGCGCGCGCGCACACACACACACACGCTCGCACACGCATGCTTGTTTGGGGGGCCTACATGGGGAGGGCTATGTAAGTATGTGTATGCATGAGCATGTGAAGACCAAAGGACAATCTCGGGGTGTCATTCCTTGGGTGATTGTTTAAGAAGTCTCTCACTGGTCTGTCTGGTAAATGTCTTCCCCACCACTGAGGTCACAAGCATGCACCACGATGCTTTGTTTTTTTTTATGGTTATTTGTTTCTGTTTTTTTAATGGGAGTTTTAAAAATCAAATTCAGGTCTTCAGGTTTGCAAGGCAAGCACTTCACCCACGGAGCTAACCCCCACCTCCACCCCTCGGCTATGCTTCTTCCTGTGAGGCTCCAGGGAGGCTGTTTAGCTTTGCTAGCCACGTTCCTCCTTTTAAAATGAACCACAACAGTATGGACAGTCAAGCATAAATGGTCAGCACAAGGGTGGGATGAGCGTCTATGGTTACCACGTTATATGATTATGAGGTTCTAGACATGAAGCACATAGTTAGTATCTGATTTACAGAAGGTGCTGGACTTATTTCAAACGAGCATCGTTATCACAACACTAGGTTCTCGTTTTATCCAACCATACTGTAAGAGATCAAATCAATATCAAATCAAGACTGGGGGCAGGGAGTATAGCTGGTAGGAGAATGTTTTACTGGCATATATGAGGTCCAGGGTTCAATCTCCAGCCATCATTACGGAGCAAACAAAGCAACAATAATACATATACCCCAAGTGCGCCAGATAGAAGAAGACACATCCTTGGCTATAGGTTTCAAGAGCATCAGCATTAGGCTTTACTTAATGGTCCAGATCAGGTTATACACTGCTACAACATTTGCTGTCTTGAGCTTATTTCTCTCAATGGCTTCATTTGTAGAGTGGGCAGCTCTACCATTGGTTCCCCTCTGGCTGGGAGGTTATTCTAAGTCAGCTATCGTGCAGCTGCAATCTCTCTGTGCAGCCTTGTATGACACCACGCGCCGCAGGCACAACACTGAGAAGTCACCAATCTCCACTGTAACTCGCCACAGGACGTTTCATGTCTGGTGGGCTGCGTGAGTGATAAGAATCCCCACAGCTCGCAGCCGGGAACTCATGCACAAGGCTCAGGTGGTTAGAATTCTTGGGGCCTACATAAAGCACAGGCAACAGCTAGCGTGGTGAACACCCATGCACATCTCGATGGCCACCTTGCAGTTGGAATGGAGGGAACTCTGCAGACTGGACAGGCGAAATGAATTCAGCATCCTGATGGAAAGCAGGAGCTCTCTCTGACCAGCTAATTCCGGCCTATCTTTAGAAAGCCTTGTCTCCGAAACTCTCCAGTAGGGAGCCATCTGTCTTTGTGTCACTTGCCGAGGTATGAAGCCTCTTACTTATTCAATTTATTGACACTTTATGGGTGCCATTAGTACCTGAGTACTTATCACTGTCCTGCAAATGCAATTCTAAATGAGGGTGAGAATCACCCCAGCCAGGGCCCGGCAGGCAGCCATGGTGGGAGAGTACATGTAGCAAACCTTAAAACCTCACAGAGTACAGAGGCCACATTTTATTTGCTAGCTAATCAATAACTATAACACTCAATCATTTCATCTGCCTTGCTATAGATACTTTATTCTTGCTGCATAATGGTCTCTTTAAGTGATCTTTTAAGAAAATGCCAAGAAATTTTAATATCCTATTTCTCCCCTCTGAAATTTGGGTCTAAGTGTCATGATAGTAGAAACTTCTCAAGATGCAGGGCTCAGCATCATCTACCAATGGTGCCCTTATACATTGTTAGATATAATTTAGTTAAGGGAAGTCTATTTGTTTCTTAACAGATATCTATAGTCAGCCAACAGCTCTATTCATTTTTTCTTTTCTTCTTTTTTCCCAGACAGGGCTGTATATAGTCTAGGCTGGCCTTGAGCTCACTATGTGGCCAAGTTTCTCAATTACCTTTCCTGTTGTGACAAAATGCTCTAACAAAAGTGACCTGGAGGGTAAAGAATTTACTTTGGCTGGTGTTACAGAGGGACGCAGTCCATCATGGCAGCAAAGACTCCGTGGAGGAAACAAAAGGCTGGCAGGTCATGTTGCCTCCATACAAGAAGCAGAGAATGGAGGTGAGTGGCGTGTAGGCCATGAAACATAAAGGCACACCGTAGTAAGCCACTTCCTCCAATGAGATTCCACCTCCTAAGTGTCCCCCAACCTCTAACAGTACCATGGGCTGGGGACCAATTGTTTAAACATACAAACATTTTTGGGGGTGGGGGGAGGGGCATGTGTTTCACATTCAAACTACAACATCAATGATGACTCTGCACTTCTGATCCTCCTGCCTCTAGTCTGTGAGCACTGGGCTCAAAGTCATGCACCACCATGCTCAGTGTGTATGGTGCTGGAAATGGAACCCAGGGCTTTGCACATGCTAGGGAAGCCCTCTACCAACTGAACTACATCCTTAGCCCTCACTGGCTCGTTCTGCAGGATAACCTGATACCAATGCCTCTGTTAGTGTGGACATGTAAAATTCCTATGTAAAGTTCCAGAAATATCATATTAGCTTCCACTTTTACTTCAATATTTTCCCAGGCCTCTAGCCTAGTCTTTCATGCTTTGTTATGAGATTTATATGGCCACAGTTGTTAATTATAACTGCCTTTACTCCAATAGATTCACCTACGCTCCACAGAGCAACCGAGTCTGCACTTCGCCAGGTGTCTGAGAGGTAGACGCCTCCAACAGCTTTCCATGCTCTGCACGGGTTCTGGTGACTTTTTGTTCTTCTTTCTCCCAGGGTACAGCAGTTAGGTTGTGCTTTCCTGTGTCCCCCACCTATCCCTACCCACTCTGTCTAGCAAAACTATACCTGTTTGTAAAACTCAAGTCAACGCCTAAGCCTGAGAAAAAAGAAGCCTTCCTACATATGTCCTTAAGAGGATGAATTAATTGACAGGAAACAAGAATGGAGAAGATGGGTAGACTCGAGGAAAAACTGCCAGCTCTCCCTTGGAGTTGATCTTGAGTCACAAGAGAGATACATGTATTACTGTATAACACTATAAGGGAGGTGCACCAAGTCGGCCATATCATGTGACGCTGGCGGTAATGGAAGAGATTAAGCAGTGTAGTAATACATGCACATGCTCATGTGCATACAAATCATATGGGAACCTTGTTTATCTGAAGGTTCTGATCTAGCAGTTCCATAATAGGGCTTCAGATATGCGTAATAAAGTCAATAAGAATTAGACATTCCCTTCGTCTTATAGAATTGAAGGCTCTCTCCCCTCAAAGCCTGTATACTGTCTATGCTATGATGCTAGAACTCTATTAGTATTCTGGAAACTGAAGGGAGTGAAGGTTCTCCCTCTTCAGGGTCCTAGCAAGATGCACACCCTGACCAACTTCTCTATTATTCTCTGATTTGGGGGCTCAGCTGTGAGCCTATGCCTCTCCTAACAGAGTTCTGCAAGGTAATTCTGCCTCAGTTTCATTTCTATGGACCCATTTTCATCTCTAGCACTAATGAGTTGGAGAGGGAATCAAACATAAGTGTAGGCTGGTTAGAGAGGAATTTTCCACTAAGAGCAGGTAGAGCTAATCCTCCACTTGGGAAACTCCATCCTTGACCCACTGTTGCCACGGATGGCTTAATTTAAAAGGCATGTAGAAGAGAATTCTATCGCCATGGCTGTAAAGTTAGCTTCACTCTGACGTTTGCTGTTATGAGCCAGCCTTGGTCTACTCTTGTCAATAGCTGTTCTATTAACTGTTCTATAGCTTATCGCTATTCTATGGCACTTGACTTCCAAGGCCATTTCTGAGGTGTGATTCAAATCTCTTTCATATCCTAGCTCTTTGAACTTGGGGGGACACCTCTGTGTTCCAGTGTTCTTTTTGGTCAGTGAAGATAACTGAGACACCTGCTACACCAGGTAATTGTGAAGGCTAAACAGGTATATGGTGGACTTGAAAAGTTCTAGGTGTTGTTACTATTATGAATGCATGTGAGTGTGTGCCTGTGTATGTGTGCACACACACACAAGTTGCTTTCATCAGATATTTTGCAAGTAAGTAAGACTCCAAGCCCAAATCTTAGCCATAATGTTACAGTGTCCAATAGGGGCCACATAGGGAGCCAACCCCCAGGAATCCACAGAACACTACACATTCCACCGAGCACAGCAGTCAATGGAAATACATGATGGTAATTATTAAACGCCCTCTTTGTGGAAAGGGCATATGGGTTTCATTTCCAACATTATCTTATGGACATCCATTTACCCGGTAAAATGCATCATTTGCTTCACTACAGATCTGTCTTTCTCATTCTGTTCTGGATTAACCTACGTGAATGGTTCACATTCTCTGATAGTGATATGATACTTGCAATATAAAAGCTACAGTTTCAGTTATATGATAAATAGAAACAAAGATACCAAAGCCAGGAGTTTCTTTAATAAAAGCTATACATTTTCAAGATTCATAATCTTAAGGTCCCAGTACAGGTTAGGGGCTGTGAGGTCTTTGCAGATATAGAAAGTGGTAGTATTTTAACTTGAGAATATTTATATTGGATACAGAACATATTATCTGCAACGGATAAAATTATATGGCAAAAAGTTCAGTTATTCATGACTTCTCAAGTCATTTTTAAAGCCTAATATTTTTCAGTATGTATGTATATGGCTGTTGTGTTTTTTTTCCCAATTGTATCTTTTTAGGTCAATGAGAGTTAAAAGCCATGCTAGTTCAAATTTTACCAAACAAGCACAAAGCTAACCCCAACTACAGGGGAGAAAGTTCAGAGTCCATGCATTTTTAAAAGTTCATACATAATATATCATAAGAGTGAGTGAGATAATTTGAGACATGGGCTTGAATAAAAAGCCCCTTGCCCATTACTCAGAGACTTTGATATGTAATCAATGCCCAAAACGCTATCTTGGGGACAAAGCCAAGATTTACGACACTTCTTCAGAGAGTGACAGTTCCTGCTTATTCTATCGGCTGGGGAACGAACACATTATTGAATTTCAGAGAACACAAGAAAGGAAGGTGTTGCTATCTGCCTGAGGATGCTTCAGAGGTGCACCTTGTGGTTTGTTTGTGACATCGGTGTTGCTGGGAGGAAAAAAAAACGACCTAAACAACACTCCATGAATACAACTGGGAACCTCACATACAGCTCAATATCTGTCCGTGGTGGTGTCGAACTGCTCTGTCCTGCCTCTGAGAGTAAATCTCCAGATGAGAGGTCCATGACATGCGAGGGAATTTTCTAGGGTGAAACCAAGCAGAGATGTTGGGTAGCATTGTTTTGGTTATTTGTTTCAAAATCTGACTTTGGATAGAAAGATTTCTAAGAGTTTGATATTTCCCATTAAAAGAAATCATGTCGGAACGCATCATCAGAGTTCTCTGTGTGTGTTTGTATTTACAGGTTACATTTTTATAGACAACAATCACGATTTTACAGTCTGCCAGTCTGCCTATCAAACTACATAGAAGAAAAATAAAAAAAAATGTGGCAGGTTGGAGAGATGGCTCAGTTTGTAAAATACTACAGTGCTAACATGAAATCCTGAGTTTGATCTCCAGGACTCATATAAAATAGTCTTTCTTTCCCAGGGAAGAGCACACCAATTGATTAGCCAATACTAAATGGTCAGTTCTAAAAACATATAAAGTGACATTATACAGCCTGAGCAGGTTGTGTTGCTATATCTAGGAATATGTGTGTGTGTGTATAATAACAATGGAAAATGTATCCAATATTTGAAAGAGAGCAAGGAGGGGAATAAGGCAGAGTCTGTAGGAGGGAAAGGAAAGGGGAAGATGATGCAATTATATTATAGACTCAAAAAAATAAAATTTTTGATTAAAGACAGTCATGGTGGTGTGTGCTTACAAACACACAGAGCTGGGACGACAGAGCCAGGAGGAACACTGGGCCTCACTGGCCAGCCAGCCTAGCCTACTTGGATATTTCCAGTCCAGCCAGAGACGCTGTTTCCAAAAACATCTCTTCTGTAGCAGGTTTCCCACAAGATTGATGCCTGACTTTCACACACACCCAGACATACACCACAGACGTAGTTGGTGGAATATTGGTAAATAGTAGGAAAATCATCTATACCCTATATGCTGGCTGGCTAGTGTGAAAACTAACCTTTGATAGTTTCACTAAAAAAGTAAAAATAGTCACAAGGTTAATTTTATTATGTTCAGGCATGGCTGAAAATCTAAGTGAATAATTATAAAAGTGACCTTATATTTAAACAGCACTGATCCTAGGAAATCTTCCTTTGGACACATTTTACAGCTGAAAGTCATTAGCGTCATCTGCTTGGAACAATTAATGTGAATAGAAAATAATTACATCAGGGACCTGGGGACTCAGAAGATTTGTGCATTAATACTTACATGATATTCAATTATATAGTGAATTCTTTATATCAGTTTTGTTTGGGAGACCCGCTACAGCAGAGATGTTTCACTATATTAATCTTTATACTAATTGCTAAGGCTTCCAAGTAGACACTAAAGTTGATTTGTTTAATTGTAAATACAATAAAACCTATGATTTATGTGTCATGTTTCTGCCAGGCTGGTGGCATTTTAAAAATGATCTCTATCCTGCTTTGTCTTAGTTACAACTTTTGTGATTTTAGACATCAAAAAGTTCTAATCAAGTTAATAAATAATGGGCCAAAACGACTTTGTATCATAGAGTGGACTTGTTGCACAGAGAAGCTGATCCAAAGCCTGGGGAGATAGCTCAGAAAGGCTTGAAGCCAAAGTGTGAAGTCCCGAGATTGGATCCCCGGAACCCACTTCATCTGAACACGGCAGCACAAGCATTTGTAATTCCGTAATTCTCTGGTTAGATGAGAGATGGAGAGAGGCGAATCTTTCATGGATGGCTAGCCTGGTATATCCAGTGCTGAACAGTAAGAGACCATGCCTCAAACAAGGTGGGAGGTGAGGACCAACACCTGAGATCATCCTCTGACCTCCACATGCAAGCTGTGGAATGCATGTTTTCCCCCAACATATAAATCACAACACCTCTCACACATGGGAGAGGACAGAGAAAGAAATAGATTAGGTAGGTAGGTAGATAGATAGAGATATAGAGAGAGAGAGAGATAGAAAAAATGTCTTAGATTCTCTTCCACTAGAGAATGCTAGGATCACTTGAGACTGCAGGAGGACTGGTTTTATAGGTTATTTTATCCCAGCAAATTGGTTATGTAAGTTCCATTAAAGTGACTTTAATCCATCTGTTTTTATTATTAGAGTAAACTTTCATGAGAATCCTATATACTTGGTTAGCTAGTCACTCAATAAATCTGTGAAGGGCACCCTTGAACAATGTATACTGTAGCAGGGCTAGATCTCATCTTACTCATCTTAATACAATGGTAATGATATTTTCCCCCCTGTTCAGGGCAGACCAGTTGTCCTTATCAACACTTTCAATTTCCTATTGACTTGTTTGTCTCACACCTGTATCCTCTTTCTCTGTATGTATCTATAGAGGCACATTCAAAACTTGCTACCCGCTGCTAAGAAAATCCAAAGTTTTCCAGACTACTAAGACTCCAATAGCTAACTAGCACAATGATATTGCTTCTGTTTGATTTTTATAATTCCTTTCTCAAGCTCTCTCTGGGATCTAAGATTCTTGTGGGTAATATTAGAATCTTCCTTATTGTTAACTAATCAGAACCTGTCATAGTGTATTATATTCAATGAGTACCCGATTAACACTCATTACAGTTCAGAAAGAAAACGATGTTCTTATATTTTCTCCATTCGTATATAGGTTTAAGAGATTGAGAGAGTGCCAAACTAATTATATTTTTTAAGACCTAAGGATACATTTATCAATATGCAAACAGCAGAAGCGGTTATGGGAAAGGACATTAAACAAAAGAAATGGTGATTTTTGAGTGGTAGATCATGTGATTTGAGGGAAGAATCCTCTGTAGATTAGATATCTGACTTCTCATTCAGTTCATGGCTGTGCTTCACTCTTCTCAGATATATGATGTCACCCTTGCACATCGTGCATGAGTATGTGTGTGTCAAAGTCTACCCTCTTCAGTGATGCATGGTGCCATTGGTTTTTATCCAACTGATCAATTTATTCCCTTGAAATAGGGACCTGTCTTATTTCTCTTTCTGTTGCTTCAACAGAATATGCTGGCAAAAGGAACTTAAGCAAGAAAGTTTTGGAGAGAGGAGAGATGAGAGAGAGAGAGAGAGAGAGAGAGAGAGAGAGAATGCAGAAGCAAATTTGCTCCAATGCACATGTGACAATCTGAGAATAGCTGCACAACCTAGCCTTCTCCTTCCATTTTGCTTGGGACAGGGCTTCTTGTTCTTTTCAGCCCACACCAGACCCACGCATCCTACTATCTCTACCTCTCACCTCCCTGTTGGAGTGCTGAGAATACAGATGTGCCCAGCTCTACTCGGTTTCTGGGAATTCAAACTCAAGTCCTCAATGCTTGCAAATTGAGTACTTTATGCACTGGGCCACCTCCACAACCATCATGGAACATTTAACCAAGGCCACTGTCAAAGAGAGGAAGCCAGGATGACACAATTACCTAATTAGATGTAATTTCTCCATCACAGCTCACTGAGAGTGTCCCTCTGGATGCACTCTCTTATGTGATCCATTTTAAACCTCAAATCTTTAACCCAGAAAGTTCCTAGATGCATTTTGTTTTAGATATAAAGGGTGGCAAAGCTACACTCACAAACACACATATACACAGACAGACAGAAAGACTGACTGACAGATACACACAGACACAAAACCAGATACAGACACACACACTCCTGCTATGTTGACTCCCTGACCATAATGGACTATATCCTGGAACTGTGTGCCAGAAAGATTCTCTTTTCTTTTTTTCACAGCATCTGTTACCTTATCTTAGTAACCAAGATCCCACTTGGTATTAGAATAGAGACTCCCAAACTCACATCTCCAAATCTCTAGAACAGAGCTGGAAGAACCTTTGACTCAAACTTCTTTGATCAGGACAGTCCCACCCTCCTGGCCCCACTATGTCAGAAGCACGTCCTTCCCATCTGAGTTGATGATTTCACTTCCCACCATTCTGTGGCATCCTTTTTCTGTTCTCGCTACAGGACTGCACTGCAAACAACCCCATCTAAAAGGTTATCCATCCTAGACACAGATGAATTCCCATTCAGATGGATCACTCTGTCCTCTTACTCTGACATGTTATCTGTTGTACACCATTACTGGACCTGAACAAATCCTGTAACACTTCCCGTCCTAGGTTCTATTATCCCCAGAAAATCAGTTCCATAAGAACGAAGATCTGGCCCTACTTTTCTGCTACGTCTCTCAGGAAGGGATTGACCACGTATCACAGAATCTTAACACTCTTCTTTCTAGGCACTCAGGTGGACTTCAATTCCCATTTCCCTTTGCAAGTAGAACCAGCAATGTGGCATGTAGTTTTTTTACCTCATGGAATATGAGCAAGAGATGCTTGCCTTCCTTCTCTGGTTCACAAACTTCTCCTAAATGGTTCTCTATGTGTTTTTCCCCTTCCGCTGGCTTAATGCAGCCAATCCAAACACAACAACCTGTTATTGGAAATGGAGCCAACCGAACAGAGGCCAACAGCTGGAAAAGAAGCACTCCACGGCCAAAAATGCTTTCGTGTACTTCATGTGAGAAAAAACAATGCCTACTAGGCTTGAGCCATGACTCATTTGGGGCTTGGTTGCTATCACAGAGAACATTCACCTGGCTGATATTGCTCTCATTTACAATAAACAGTTGGCAGTATGCAGGGCAGATATTCAATAAGAATGTACATATGTATATGCTCTACTTTCCTATCTGTTGATGTTGTAAAAACACGCTTACCAAAAGAATGTAGGAGGGGGAAGGGTTCATTTGACTTATACTTCCAGGTCACAGTCGGACTTGCTAACTGAATCACTCAAAGGCTTATGCTTAGCTATCTTTCTTATACAACCCAGGACCACCGGCCCAGGAAATAGTACCACTCATAGCGTACTGGGCTCTCCTTCATGCATCAAGAAAATCTCTTATAGAAACGTCCACAGATCAACTTGATAAAGGCAATTACTCAACAGAGACTATTTTTTATCAAATGATTGAAAGCTATTTCAAGTTAGTAGTTAATGTTGACTAGAACAATATATAGGCATGTGTATGCATATTAAATATGTGCATATATATATATATATATAGCTTTATCAGCAGAACGTGAGCTCTTATACTATAAATTTCAGCTTTGTTTCAGTGAGATCAACAACATTCACTGTGTGCAGGAGTGGGGGTAGCGAAGTTCTTGAAGAGCTAAGCTATATCACAATCCATAGCCAAGACACACCCCTCCCACTAGCATAAAATACCAAGTGCAGACTCAAGGACCCAGCAAGGTAAGGGCAGCTGGTAGCCAAGTTGTACATCAGATCAGTATTTTCTTGGTGTGTGTGTGTGTGTGTGTGTGTGGTACGCAGGTGGCCAGCTCTGTGCTCTGCACAGGTCTGCATCTGGAAGACAAGGCTTAGGAATGTTCTCTTCAACAGACTGTGCCAAGGACGGGCTGTCCTTTTGCTGGTGGGATCAAGGTGAGTGCTCCCTGGAGAGTGGCAGGGACTGATGCTGCAGCTGTGTGGTTAATGATGGCTGTGGAGAGTGGAGATCCGAGCCAGCAGAGCCAGGCTGGAGGGCCAGAGTTTTCCATTATGCTTCTCCCATTATTTACCAGGCTGCAGTTTCTCAGATGCTCACTGAAGGCTTATTGCATTTCACAGAATTCTGCCCCTAGGTTTGGACTCAGTACGTGATGATGTCTTAACTTCAAGGTAGTGATTGCTAAGGCCAGGAAGACACCACGACTTTATTTAGTGGTACAAGGTGAGGTGAGAGCTGAGCTCTTCATCTGAGAAGTCTGGGGAGCAATGGGAACTGTGCTAGGCGGACCATGGAAAGAAAGTGATAAACAACTTTTATTTTTACTGTTGTATGTCCTCAAGTTTGGAAAGGAGGGTGTGACAGTTTCCCTGCCAGGACTTCAGAAGCTAATAGCTTGTCTTTTGAATAAAAACAAAAATAACAAAACAAAAGGATAATGTAGCCATGGGTCCCATTTCCTCATTCATATTCCTTAAGATAATTAATCTACTAACCTAACAATCACGGGCATAATTTCCCTCTTCTATTAAAAGTGGAACATCTGGGGCTGCAGAGATGGCTTAGCAGACACAGGAATGAAAACTCAAGTTTTGATCTCCAGAACCGATGTAGAAAGTCAGGCACAGAGTGCATGTCTGTAATCCCAGAGCTGAGCAGTGGCTGTGGAGAGGAGGATCCCTGGGACTTGCTGGCTAGTTAGCTGAGCTGAAATTGTGAGTGCCAAGATCAGTGAGAGGACCAGCATGAAGAATAATGTGGAAATGCACAGAAGCACATGCGCATGCGTGTGCACATGCACATGTGCGCACACACAACACACGTACGCACATAATAAATACATAAGACTAAGAATACAAATAAGGTGGAAAGCAGTAAAGGAAGACATATGATGTCAACTTCTTGTTATTACACATGCATGCACAGACAAGTGCATCCATAGAAACTCATATCTGTACATAAGAATAAGCATGGCATACATCAGAATAATGGGCTCCATCAACATGGATGCTTAGGTTCAGTCACAGAGGGTGGATATGAATATCTTTAAACATTTAGTCTTATTATTTTTAATTGTGTTCATGCCAGCCCAGGTGACCTTGGAGGCTAGAGGTACCTGATCTCCCTGGTCCTGGCATTACAGGCAGCTCTGAGCTGCCACCTCTGTGTGCTGGGGACTAAACCTAGGTCCTCTGCAAGAGCAGTCAGTGCTCTTAGCTGCTGAACCATTTCTTCAGTCCTATAAATAATATTTTTTTATCCTGTTATCATCTAACACCCTGCTTTAGTAAACTTGGTGAAAACTAATTATTGAACATTCAACCTACATCCTGTTTTATGTTCTCAGAGTTGCTCTCTTCCTTTTTTTCTGGAGAAAAATCTCTGGGCTAGAAGAGAAGGTTTCTGCTCCCACAGTTGTGTGATTTCCTGTCTTAGTTACAAAGCGAGATGGTCTGCTCCTGTCATATGAACTATATAAGCCTATCCACCACCTTAGCCCGACCACTACTCTCAATGTGCTTTTGAGGGCTCATGTTAGCTGTCGACTTGGTGGGATTGAGAATCACTATGGAAACCCAATTCTGGGCGTGTCCATGAGGGTGTTTCCAAAAGAGGGTTAACTGTGGGTAGCACCATCCCATGGGCTGAGATCCTGGACCAGAGAGAGAGAGAAGAGAAAGAGAGAGAAAGAGAGGGAAGTAGAAGAGAGAGGGGGAGAGAAAGGAAGAAGGAGAGAGGAGAAAGAGAGGGAAGAGCATGCTGAGCAACAGCCTTCCCATCTCTGTGCTCCCTGATGGGTGCAATGTGCCCTTTATCTTTAGCTCCTTTTCAACCATGATAGGTTATCCCCTCAATCTGTGAGCCAAAACAAATCCTTCTTCCTTAAGCTGCTTTCTATCAGGTATTTTGTCACAGGGATGAGAAAAGTAACTAATGATGGAAACGCACTGAGAAGTAGACAGGAACTGCAGGAACCTCTGGGGATCTATCCTCTCTCCACTGTTATCATGGCTCCGCTCCTGAACCCTGCCACTTCTGTCCAGGTCTGTTCCTCACCTGCCCCAGCCTCTGTGTCGGCTGCTCCTGGACTTGCACTTGCTTACTGGTCACCCTTCCTCTCATCTAGTGACCTGGAGCCTGGCTTATCTCTTTTGAAATCTATTTTCTTTTCTCATTTTAAGCTTGTAATCATTTATTGTGTCTGTGTGTGTTTGTGTGTGCGTTGTGGATGAGCACACACGTTGCACAGGCCACATGTAGACGTCATGATGATTGGTAAGAAGTAGATCTACTCCTCCAACCACCCGGGTCTGAGGGGTCAGGAGGGTAAGTATCATTACCCGCTGCACTTTCTTGCTGGCCTCTTGTGACTGCTGATTTAAGCTATCGTTCTGTTCTAAGTGGACTTGCATTCACTGCAGAGAGCTGATCCTATCACACAGCTTCAGCCAAGCTTCTAGGGACCCATTTCTATTCCTCTGATGGAGCCCTATGCTGCCACTGTGCAGTGCATCCCCTGCTGTGCCTTCCTCCCTCCAACCCCACACAAAGGCGGCAAACCTGGACGGCCATCTTAGGACATTCTCTGAGTACCTTTTGATACTGCCGACATCCTGAAGGGTCCTATCGTGTGTATGAGGTGTAACATATCCGTGTGCTATGTTTAAGGGAAGTGTTTTCAATATGGTTGTGAATTGATGGAGCAGGATGGAGACGTTTTGTTCCTTCTGTAGGGTAATTTTCATAGTTATGTGTAGGAACTGCTCAAGGGAAGCTCAATAAAATTACCCCAAATAGCTTAGTCTGAGGAGTGCAATTTCTGTGTGGAAGCTTTACTTATCAAACAATCTCCCCACCCCACACATGCACAAAGGAAAGAAACCAACAACACACAAAAAAAAAAACCCAAAAGCAACAACAAAATAATCAAAACCCCTCACACTTTTGCCTCCCATATGAGACTTACATTTTTGCCCTCTCAGAAATACGATTTTCACCAGACCTTCTAAATTCCACCAAGAGTGATTGCTGCAGATTCTCGGGTTTGCATTTCATGGGTTTTGGTTCTCATACATTAAGAATTTATTATAAAACTGAATATTATATAACTTTATGTTATATAACAGAGTATTAGGTGGTCATTTCTTAGATTCACAAATATTTGAGCCTAGGACAGAAAAATCTTTTTTGGTAAAAGGCTGATGTTTAATTAATTATGACTTACTTTCCATTTTGGGATATAAAGATAAAAACATACTATCTGACCTTGCCATCTTGCAGATGGATGCAGAAGGAATGTCTTTCAAATGTTCTTCTGGAAACATTTAACAAGTATACCCTCCATGGTGTGATCTCGCTTGAGTCTGACTTTCATAATTAGTTTTTAAGGTCTCTCAGAATAATCCTTGCTACAACGATTATTTTCCCCGACAACACTTCGATTTCCCTCACACCCCAATCCTCGGCAAGCATTCTGCCTTACTTTGGCGGCTACAAAGTTTCCCTCAGGGCTCCACAGCATAGGTGGCCAAGCAGAGCATCTAGTGCCGGTCCTCTCTGCCACAGTTCCATGAATGGCGTCCTGCACACCTGCTCGTGGGGACCAGCGGGGAGATGGATGAGAACAGTTCCCTTGGGTACCTCTACATGTATGGAGCCTCTCCTGTGGGCAGTGTCCTGACTGTGAACTATGGCAGACATATAGAAGGCCATTAGTTCAGCTTATGAGATCAATGAAGTGTCTAAACTGAACAGACAAGGGGAGAATTCTAAAGAATTCTAAAGGTATAACACCCAACAGAAATTGCGGCAGAGGGGCGGGGCTATAACACAGTGGGTACAATGTTTACTGGCATGCTGAAACACTAGGTCAGACCCTGGCATTCACTGCATAGACTGTGCATGGTGGTGAATACCTGTAATCCTCTCATTTGGAAGTTGGAGGCAAGAGAATGAGATATTTATAGTCATTCTCAGCTACACAGAGGTCAATCTGTGCTCAGGAGACCCTCTCTCACAAAGAAAGACATTTCAGTAGAACAGGAGTTGTAGGGGGAAGTGACAGAGACTAGGGGGATGGGCAGAGTGTTAACAGCAAGATCCAGTGTGTGCCAGGTGGCGATCTGCATAGTGACTGTGAAGGCGGGAACTCCGCTGGCAGGGGCAAGCCTCCCGATCTTCCTTCGATCTTCATGTGAGGGTCTTTCAACAAAGAGAAAACCCACCAGGAATGTTTCAGACACAGTACAATCTCAGAGCGACAGAATCTAAGAAACCTGATGGGGGCTGGGGCTTCCATAGCAGGCCTGTCAGACGTGTGGGCAGTGCAGAACCACTTCCTGAAGGTGGCTGTGGCTTGCCCTCAGTCCTGGGCCTCCCTGTGGTGTAGTGTCCCTTTGTCTTTTGGCTGTGAGTGAAGCGATCGGAGGGAGGAAGTTGACTCACTGCAGCCTGAACTTATTCTGGGATCTAAGAGATACAGAAATGCTTCAAATTTCCATTTTTATCGGTAATTACTTTAACAGGTTCTTTAATAAGTGCCTCCCAATCGCCCCTGCTGTTCCGTAAAATTATCTACACTGCTTTTTTTGCATTTTTAATCACGTTTTAGTTTTGAAAAGTCCTGACTTTTCAGAAGCTTTCTGCTCTTTATATTCAGGGGATTGAATTTCCCTTCTGATTTCACTCAACTACACAGATTAGAAGGGGGGAAAAAGATGAACTCCCTCCTCCTTTTTTCTCCTCCAGACCTAATGGAAACCTTACTGATAGTCCCTGGGGTTTAATGTACCATTTATTAGGAAGAAATAAACTACCTCCTGCTCTGGGGTGGAAAGACACAGTGTGAAGAAGTCCTTTGCTTGAGTTTACCTCATAAAGGGCCATGTTGCTATGTGGAGGCTGTCATCTTAGTTTGCAGGGAGCAGGAAGCTAAGATGACAGACACCAGGGGAGATGTTCAGAGCACAGGACTGTGTCTATCCCAGCAAGTAGTTCAGCAAGGGCTTTCTCTGGGATCTGCCTCCTGTCTCAGCCTAAACACTTCCTCTGATACTCAGCTCCCCCGTTCCCATCATAGAGGGCATTAATAATCCCATTGGTATCATTTACAAAACAAGTTTCATAAAAGTTGCTTATTTCAGCCTAAAACGTTAAGCTTCTGTTTCAGGTTCATTCCCATCGGATAAATTATGTTGTCATGGTGATTTTTTTTTCTGCCTAGATGATTTAAACTGTTATTTTCCACCCCACCTTGTAAATGAAGAAGTGACCCAAGAGTTAAAATGTCTTGCTGGATAGA
The DNA here is from genome assembly GCA_025134845.1 of Neodon shergylaensis. NCBI lineage: Eukaryota > Metazoa > Chordata > Mammalia > Rodentia > Cricetidae > Neodon > Neodon shergylaensis. Next base: position 13,808,536 of record JABTXL010021306.1, read on the forward strand.
GGTCTCAGAACTAGTGCTGGGAGCCCAGGAAACCTGATTACAGAGTTCCGGCTTATAATTCTGCTCAATTAAATTTACTTAATGATGGTCTGTCAGGGACAATTTACTAAAATAACAATATAAATTAATTAGACAATGAAATGGACTGCACAGAATTAAAAAATATCATCAAATTCAATATATCTTTGCTGTCTAGACTCAAGCACAGTTCATTCATTTAATAAAAATACTTTATTGCTATTTTACTACCATTATTCTTATATTACGGTTGCTTGACAATGCTTTTACTGGCATTTGTTAATTATATCTAAAATGATTTCATTGTCATTTGCATACATGCATATAATTCATTTGACCACAATCATCTTATTGTCATCCTCTCTTGTCCCCTCCCACTCCTGCTGATCCTATCTTCTTCCCAATGGTCATGGAACTTCCATATCCTTTGTGTGTGATTCAAAGAGTTTTATTAATATTGCTTACAGAGACATGGGTAAAGGATTATTTACAGAAACATAGCCCCGCTCAGTAGCTATATATTATGATTGGCTTTACCGAATACTATTTCTTTCTTAAATCTTTCCATTTTTTTTTCCCAAAGAAACACAATTCTGTTTATGAATGTGGACCTAACTAAAATAAGGAACTAAGTGGACAATAGCAAACATTTAAGAGAAGGCTCACTGCATTCTAGATATGTAAGTTTCCATAAACCTTCTTCTCATTAAATTCTTATATTCACCCTTTGAGGTATAAATTATTTCCACTAATCAGATCAGGGAAGTGAAGAACAAGAATGTTTATGTAACCCGAGGTCAAGGGTTAGAGACTTCCATGACCTGGTCTTGACAGCACCATAGTCTCTGCCTCTAGACTGTCTTACCCAGGCTAGACCACTCATGCACTGTCACAGCATGGTCCCTGGTCCTGGTTCTCCTGGAAGGGTGCTCTGACTAGCTGCTCCCAGAGCAGTGGATGATAGAAAGCCTCAGCAAGGGCTTCTAGAAAGCTCTGCTCTGGGCAGTCAGAACTAAGTGTTAGCGTAGCTAAGATCTTCCAAACAAGAGCAAGAAGAAGCCAGCCAACATTCTGCCAGAGACATGGGAGGAGCTCTTCAGGCCCCACCTCGTAACGGAGGAACACTCTGCCCAGTAAGTGCTTGCTACTGAGGGCAGGAGAATCACCCTGCTTTGAGGGTGTGGTCACTGAAGGTTTGTTTTGCTCAGTGGACGACTCCAAACTTACAAGCTCCGAAGATGTGCATGTTCTGATTCCAAAGCTGGTGAGAATTCCCAGTAACACCAAAAGGTACTTACTACCTATTAGCCACATGCTGAGAAACCAGACACCGCAAAGTACAGAGAAGCTTGTCAAAGATGCTGTTCCAGAGGCGAAGGCAGCTCTGTTGTGCGGTCACATAGGGGTGACAGTGCAGAGAGATAGTGTGCTTCCTACCCCACCCGCTGCAAGAAAGGGTTCCAAAGGCTCCCATTACAGAGATGTGAGACAGGGCTGAGGGCACAGAAGGCTTCCTCTGATATGAACATTGCACAATGTACGCATGTATAAAACCATCACATGAATATACATGCAGATAGCGTACACTTTCGTTGGTTAAATAGGAAAGGTCACTAGAAAAAGGAGCAGATCGAAAGGGGGAGAGGAGAAAAATGGGGTAGAATAGGAGGCAGAGGGTGGATCAGAGAAAGAGGAGGAAGAAGAGAATGAAAAGAAGCAGAAAGAAGAGGAGGGGAAGAGGAGAAATTGAAGAGCAGAGAGAGGAGGAGGAGAAAGCTCCTTTTGAACAGGCAGAATGTTCTGCTGGAGTCCTGCTCATCTTACAGCACCTGTGCAGGTGTGTGGCATGCACTGCCACACTGGCTAAGGGTTCAGTGCAAGCATTGTCTCCCTTCTCTTGGTTCACACTAAGCTGATGAGCAGGGTTTCAAAGTGTTGCTTCAATTCGCCTTGTAGACTCCATCGGCAAAAGTCAGCACCACAGCTTCCCTGCAGCTTCGTCCCCACTGTTCCTTTGCCCCCAGGGTAACAAATGCTTTATGGCATTATAAACAAGCAGTTGAAAACTGTTATTTATGTGGCTTCCCAATAGCAATTTGAAATATAGGGCATGGAATTACTAGCATACAATACTGTTCAATATTAACAGTGGGAAGGGTAATATGTAAAACAGGCATTAAAGGATTAGCTCTGAAATATGTTTCAGGAGGCTAAATCATTTCTTGGCAAACGACAGTTTCGAACCATTGTGTTGGACTCAAGTTGGGTGGATTGATTTTTATTTTTCCATTATTTGAAAAATAAATTCTATATTTAAATCTCAAGCTTGCAATTTTTTTTCAGGCTTATTAGGGGAAACTGAGACAGAAAGGGTGCCAGACTTTCAATTCAGATTGCTGTCGCTTTCCCACTAACCCTCTTCACAATGATTGCACCATATCATCAGTGGAAGAAGCGCATGAACGCGATGTTGCAGAAGCTTGCCTGGCAGAAAAGCAGTTGTACAGGCACCAGGAATCAGGAAAGGGCTCGAGAGATAGCTCTGTGGGGAAGTGCTTGCCGTGCAAGCATGAGGATGCTAGTTCGTATCTCAGTATATAAACATTTAATTCCCGGCACGCTGGCCTGTCTGGAGTTAGAAAACACTGTGTTTGTGAACCAGGCATGGGGGAAGGTCAAAAGGGAAATTCCTAATCCCTCAGGGTGGAAATCATGAAGTATTAAGCAGATATTTGATGCATAAATATAAATAACATAATCTCTCCATTTTCTTCCGAGACAGTTGCTGGCTAATCCTAAAATTATTCCATACTCACAAATCCCCCAAGATTTATTAATTTTCATAAACTGCTTTGATGGAAACTTCCCTCAAAGAGGCACAGTAATCTTTCTCTGAGCTCCTCTTTCACTCTGGATCATAAGCGGGCAGCGTTTCCCACCTCAGAGGCTGCTGAAAGTGAGTTCTTATTTTTCAAAGGAATTGGTTATGGATCTATAAATAACTATTACAAAGAAATGAGCCCAGAGAGAAAAATAAACTGCTCTCAGACTTATTTTAACAACTATGAGAAATTAAAATTCCCAAGAAGTAATTAAGGTGATAAAATTAGGGCTTTGCTTTGAACACTTGCTGGCAATCAGCTGGGTTTAAAGACAATAGTGTTTTGTCTCGGGCTGCCTGTTGAAGCTTATAAATATTTCTCCTTGATTGCTTCATGTTAATGATTCCAGGGGCTTCAGATGTTTCTTACATATATCTCTATTGTAATTTTTTAAGCTATTTGATGTGAGAAAGCAATTTTTTTTCATAAATTTATTTCTGCTTTTGGTTTTTCAAGGAACTGCCTCACATAGCCCAGACTACACTAATCTCAACATACAGTTGAAGAAGACTTGAACCCTTGATTCTCCTGCTTCTATCTCCCCAGCGCTAGGAATATAAACATGCCACCATGCTGGTTTATGTGGTACTGGGGCTTGAACTCAGGACCCTGTGTGTGTTAGGGCAGCATTATACCAATTGACCCACAGCTGTGGCTTCATAAATGCATTTTTACTGATCAAAATCTAGTGAAATAATACAGCCTTTAACTTGAGTGCATAAAACTTTACTCACTCCATAAAATGTGAATTATGTATTCAAAAACCAAACGGTTGGGTCCAGATGATGTCGCCCAGTATTTATTTACATGGGTCACCCACCAGGCTAAATTCTAGGGCTGCAGTCATAGCCCAGGTCATTGTACTATCATTAACTGGCTCCCTACCCTAGACTGGTTTGTTATATTTTAAATACAGAGAATAAGAACTACAAAGTTAACTTTGAAAGATTCAGAATAAATCCAGGGCTCAGGTCCACAAACTGGTCGTCCTCCACATTGGTAAGACCATGACCAGAAAAGTGAGGGAGACATGTGATCTTGGGCATCGTCATATTGGATTTAGATCCTGACTGTGTACAATGAGGGCAAATGACTTCCTCTTTTGTTTTGGAATAATAAACACACTACCAGCTTATAGGAGCTTACTGAAGACTTGAAGTTCCAGAAGGACTCTGAAATTTCGAAGGCTGAGAGGAGGAGTCAATTGGCTGAGATACTTGGAGTCTGCTGGATCCTTGAGAAATGCTGGATGTTTTAAGGACCATCAGCATCATTTGTTTGGGCCGGTACAGAACCTTCTGTACAGAATTTCAACAGGATGAGAGCAGAGCATTAACAACGCCAGGGCACTCCTATGCCCCCATGTGGAACACACAGATTGCAGATCCAAGAATCCAGACCTGCCTCTAACTGGATTTTGTTTGTGTTAGAGAAAACCATAATGGTGAGTTTATTGAGCATGAGAATACACTTTTGAATGTGAACATAAATTGTATGTGTGCGTCATGTATGCGGATATGTGTGTGGAGGCCAGAGGTGGACACTGGGTATTGTCCACAGGCTCTCACAGAGCCCACTGTCTGTGTAGACTGGATGAATAGTGACTTTCAGATGTCTTCCCTGCTCCCCTGAGAATGAAGATTCTAGACCTGCACAGCTATGCCAGCTCTCACGATGGTGTCAGAGAGCTGGGCTCAAATTGGGCAAGCACTGTACCAACTGAGTTGTCTCCCCAACCAACTTTTGCAGAAGCAGAGTAGTCTGCTTCATTTCTCAAGTCTCCAATTACCTTCAGCATCTACTGCATATATAAAACAAGACCCCAGCAGTTTCCCAATAGAACAGCTCCACTAAAGGAAGAATCATTCCCTTAGTGAGAGATCCTAGAATGTATGATATCACTGGCAGTGTGTCGGGTTGAGCTGGAACAAATACAACAATGAGGGAGGAAGAAAAAGCAGTGCTTAAAAAAATATTTTTGTGTCTACGTGTATGATATGTGTGTGTATAATGTGTACGTGTATGTGTGCATGCACATTCTTAAGTATGGGTGTGCATGCATGCATGCTACAGAGTACATGTGGAAGTCAGAGGCCAACTTTGGGTGTTGGTCCATGCCTTCCACCTTGTCCGAGGCAAGCTCTCTTTGTTTGCCATGGCATTCACCACATTAGGTGCCCTGTGGACCTCGAGGGTTTCTTCTGTCTCCACCTCCCTCTCAGATTCATGCTTTAGGTCTTCCTTGCTGTATATAAATTCTGGAGATTCAAACTCTGGCCCTCATGGAGGCATTGCATGAGCTCTCTACCCTCTGAGCCATCTCTTCTGTCTCTAAAGCAGTACTTCTAAGCCATAGTTGTTTTACTGTCAAAATGTTAGGAATGGCTTGTTCCAGATCCCTACCCATTTCAATATATTTCCTTCCCTATCCCCACAGAGGGCTGTCCATATATGTCCTGCAAGTCACTGCTCCTCAGACACTATGAGAAGAATCTTCCACTAAGGGCAAGATGGCCCCCATAGAAGTAGACAGAGCCAGAGTGTGTACTTGGTTTGCTCTCAGATCACCCAAACAGCATTCCTGCCCTGCTCATGCATGAGTGTATATGCATGTGTTTGTGTGTATTCAAGAGCATTTGTGTACACGGGTTCACATGAATGTGTGTTTCAGTGCATCTGGAGGCAAGAGGACAAATTCAGGTATTCTTTAGGGCACTATCTACCTTGATATTTGAGACAGTCTCTCTCATTGACATTGGAGCTTGTTAAGCAGGCTAAGGTGTTTGGCCAACAAACTCAGGATGTTTGGTCACCAAATAACAGGAATTTCTCCCTCTCCAGCCCTGGGATTACAAAGGGATATCACCTCACACAGCTTTTTTTTTTTTTAACTCAGTGGGAAGATGTTTGAAATCAGGTCTTCATGCTTGCTTGCAAGTGCCTTCCCAATGGAGTCATTTCCCCAGCCTCGTTCCTTAGCAGCTCCACATGCCTTGATGCCCTCCATCTTCCTGATCCTCAAGCTGACTTGGTGATGCTGATCTCGCTACCTGTGTCCTAAACATGACAGCATTAGGACCAATTCACAGCATAAAATGGTAAACGAGAGGCTGAAGAGGCAGCTGGCTTGGTGGTTAAAAGCATTTGATTCACAATTATGAAAACTGAATTCAGACCCCAGAACCCACATTAACAAGCTGGACATCCTGTATTTGCCTATAACCCTGTTCCTAGGGGACTGCCTCCAAGAGGATTGCTGGGACTTGCTGGCTTTCAGATTAGCTAAGAAAGTGCAAGTCCCAGGTTTAAAGAGAGACCCTGAATCAAAGATACAGGTGAAGACTGAAAAAAGATACCTGATTCCCTCTTCTGGCGTCTTGGCATGCACACAGGTGCATATAACCACACACATATGCTCATGCACTCCCCAGCATATACACACAAATGAATGAATGAATGAATCTTAGAAAGAAAATAGGATACATGGAAAGTCAAGTATGCTATTCTATAGATTCTTTTCTGACCCAACTCTGAACAGTGACAATTTCCTTTGTCACAGCACTGTGCAAACATGGTATCTGATACACAAATAAGTAGGCACATTAGCTTCTTCCTTGGACCTCAATACCTAACCACAATTACTGAGTGTGATAATAACTGTAATTATTCTGTCCTCACATGATACTGGCAATATACATCTGAAAATACGAAAATACTCTGACAAACTCTTTTCTATTTATTTTCTCCAGGATCATGACTGACGGTGTCCTGCAGCACTGGAGTGCCCTGGAGCCTGCCATCAGTCCATGGGCGTGATTGTGGGAGTTTTACATTCCATATCACATTCGCTTGGTGATTCCATCGCCAGACTTTGCGATCCTTGAAAGATTTAGGCAGCTCTCGATATGATCTCATTATTGACGTTTCTGCTGATCGATGATGGCTCTTACAGAATTGGAATCTGCAGATCAATTCCATTATTAGATTCTCGCTCTCCGCTGCCATAATCATTTTATCACATGGGCTGCTGCTATCAAACACTGCTTTATCACCGTGTAATGGGACAAGTGAGATCAGCGTCTTCAGTCTGTTACAAGAAATAAGAAGTTTTCTTGGCTTTAAATCTCACTGTCTCAAATCTTAGGAGATTCTCTGATAATTACATTTATATAGAGGTTAATTTGAACTTATTCTCCCTTAAATCTATGTTCCTTGGGAGAAACAATGCTGAATCCTGAGAGAAATTGTCACTGGCTTCCTTGAAACCATTTCCTCTTTCCTTTCGGAGAGTTCAAGGTATCAGCTTGAAAAGGCAGATGCCAAACCGTATAGCAGTGGGAGGAGCTTAGACCTAGCATGTGACTTAACAATACCATCCCTGGGTATTTACCATCCACATCAGTCTGCCAGAGATACTTGCACATCTGTTTTTATCGCTATACTGTACACATATCTAGGAACCAGTCTGAGTAATAACAACAGAGGAATCGATAAGAAACACACACACATTTGCACATATTCGCATGTATACACACACATTACACACATACACATATATGCATATACACTGGAAGAGTTTTCAACCAGAAAGAAGAGGGAAGGCATGTCTTTTGCTGGAAAATGAATGAAGCAGAAGAAAAATCACATTACATGAATTAATTCAGTCACAGAAAGACAAATATCACAGCTTCATTTATTTGACCTAAGTTTTACATAGGTCACAAAACCACATTTGTATGGAGGATATGAAAGTAGAGGTACATGGTACTAGAGAAGAGAGGAGACTAATGGGAGGAGAAGCAAGAGAAAGAAGCACGGGGACTATGGGTATGCTCCAAACACATCATATATTTTCATGGAAATGTCATCATGTAACCCAGCTGAATAAAATACTTTTTCAAAAACAGGTAGGTACTGGTCTGAGAAGATGACTCAATGTGGGGCATGCTTGCTGCACATGCCTGACAACCTGAGTTTAGATTCTCAGAACCCACACAAAAGTCAGCCTGCAATTAAACATATGAACACACACGTACACATATACAAGCATACATGCACACACATGTGTATACATGCACACACATGTACATACACATAAGGTTCACAATAATAAAAGAAAGGGTGCTAGCCACATGGTGATCCTTGTGAGAAGTAGACATTGATTGGGGCCCACACCATGGGCAGGTAGCTCAGAATAGAGGCAGATAAAGCAACCTTCCACTTCTGTTCTTGTACCACATCTTGGTTATTTTTCTCTTGCTGTGATAAAACCCCACAGCCAAGGCAACTTAGAGGAGAAAGTGTTCATTTGGGGTCACAGTCCATGATGGTGGAGAGGAGAGGAAGGCAGCAGGGGGCTAGAACAGCCACTAAGAGCTCATGTCTCCCACAAACACAAAGTAAAGCTAGCACACTCCAAATACTGAGACCCCTTTGAGACCTCAAAGGCTACCACAAGTGACAAACTTAGCTCATATCTCCTAATCCTTCCTAGTCACCAGCTGGGAACCAAATATTCAACTGTCTGAGACTTGGGGGCAGGGCATGTCTTTCAAACTACCACAACCCACAACCGATGGATACCAAGAGGGCCAAAACAAACAAACAAACAAACAAACAAACAAACAAACAAAAACCTTTTCATGTCGCTACATGACCTACCTCTGCCCCTCAACTAAAGGTCTATGATCTATGAAGACATGACCAGGGTAATAACATATATGCAGCATATCTACCCAAAAGCTTTTCTAGAAATTATAGTAACCAATGTATGGGAGACATGATACAAATGCTGGTCCTGTGTTTCCATAACTATCTGATTTCTAAGAAAAGATAATATGGGTTCTCATGAGTTCCTTATTTTTAATGTGTATGGGATACATGCATGTGTATATGTGTACTGGCAGATATAGGGGCGCATATATGTGTTAAGGTCACATGAATGCACATCATATGGAGGCAAGGGGTTACGCCAGGTATCTTACTCAATATTTCTTCACCTTATACACTGAGGCAGAGTCAGGCAGAAACAAATTGCATTTGTTTCATTATCCCCAATCTAAATTTCCTGGGGGTTGGGTTTTAGGCAGCCCACTACATGCACCCAGAATGTGTGGGTTCTGGGAATCTGAACTCTAGTTCTCTAATGCCTGGTGGTCAACTTGACCACATCTGGAATTAACTAAAATTTAAAACTGGAGGGCACATGGTGAGGGACTTTTGTTTACTTTACAGTAGGAAAATACACTTATAACCCAGATCTTTGGCATAGGAAGATATGCCTTCACACACACACTCAAAGAAAGTGAACATAGGCCTTTTTTTTCTGAAACCAAAAATGGTCCATGACTTTAAAAGTATGTGATTATAAGTTCCAATTCCTGTGTTCTTCTATTGTCCATTTCTTGTTAAATCAAAGTCTTTCTACTGTACCACTGACTCCTTGAATGTCTGGGTGAAGGTGTGTGAACTCGCACACCCAAGATCTACCATTTACCTGCAAAACTCCGAGGCGCTGGCTCTGGCAGGGTAGGAGTAGGCATTGGTGTGACTCTCTGCTGAAATAAATTGTCTTTCCTTTCATTGCCAAGGTGAGCATGACAACTGCGATTGTTATGTATTGTTGCAATCTATATCTTAATGGCATTTTAGCCCTGTGGTGGGCTCACTAAGAAACTGTGTGCAGACTTCAAGAGGCCATTTAAACATGTGCAGATGTCTGGAAAATTAATACCATTATCTACCTCTCACCCTTTGCCCGTAGGAAGCAAAGCAGAGATGGACTGGAGAAGGATATAAGAGATCAATACATAGTCATAAAGTGGAGAGCCATCCTTCTAGGGAGCAAGAGCTCCACAGGGCTTTTAAAGAGATTTTCTCATCAGAGTTTTTGAAATGCCATTCATTTATTCTCTTATAATTTCAAAGGAGTGTGTGGGGGGAAAGCACAAAGACAGAAAGAGAGAGAGAGAGAGAGAGAGAGAGAGAGAGAGAGAGACAGAGGTCATCTCCTGTTGGCCCAACTGCAGTGTCGATGTTCAAGATACCCAGCTCACAGGGTGGAGACATGCCTCTCTTCTCAGGAAAAAGCCTGAATTTATCAAGGAAAAGTCTCATTTTAAAGTTTATTTGTCATTTTGTTTATCGATTGATTGATTTAGTTTGTGTGTGTGTGTATGTATGTGCACATGCATGCACATGTATTAAATTAAAGGTCTAATTTTAAAATCTATCATTTTATTTATTTAATGCACATGTAGAACCCAATGGACAGCTTCAGGGGTCATTCTTCAGTTACCATTCAATTTTTTTTTATTGTTTTGTTTTGTTTTTGAGACAGTCCCTTTCACAAGCCTGAGTTCTCCAAGTGGCCTAAGTTGACCGGCCAGTGACCAGCAGAGAACTCCCTGTCTCTCCTTTCCCAGCAGTGGGATTCCAAGCATGTGTCACCATGCAGGGCTGTTTTCATGCAAGCGGGCATTTTACTGCCTGAGCTATTTCCCAAGTGCCTGAAGCTATCTGTTCAAAAGAGTTTTGCATTTTGAAAAAACTCTTGAGACATTCTATAACATTGCCAGCAGGGGAGATACTCTCAGAGGTAGCTCCGAGGCTTTATACCATTTCCCGAGCCATAGTATCATCTCTGCTCTTCCTTCATTTTTATTTCTCTAACAGATTGTATCCTATAAACATTTCAACTACCCCAATAAGAACTTGAAACCAAGATAGTATTTTTTAAATCAAAGAAAAGGCACTTTATGTTTTTATTAAATGTTCTTTTTGGGGAAAGATTCTCCATTTGTAAGAACACAGAAGGAAAACACGGGGTGCACCCACCCACTGAGACAGTGGGGCTGATCTATTGGGAGCTCACCAAGGTCAGCTGGACTGTGACTGAAAAAGCGTGGGATAAAACCGGACTCTCTGAACATGGCGGACAATGAGGGCTGATGAGAAGCCAAGGACAATGGCACGGGGTTTTGATCCTACTTTATGTTCTGGCTTTGTGGGAGCCTAGCCAGTTTGGATGTTCACCTTCCTAGACCTGGGTGGAGGGGGGAGGACCTTGGACTTTCCACAGGGCAGGGAACCCTGATGGCTCTTCGGACTGGAGAGGGAGGAGGAGAGGAGTGGGGGGAGGGGGAGAGGGGCGGGAGGAGGGGGAGGGAAATGGGAGGCTGGGAGGAGGCGGAAATTTTTTTTTCAATAAAAAAAATAAAATAAAATAAAATAAAATAAAAGAAGAAACTTTCAACTATTTTCCTCAGATGGGTGTGGATGAACTTTAGGAATACACTGAGAAACCTTAGCAGATTCTCTCTCTCTCTCTCTCTCTCTCTCTCTCTCTCTCTCTCTGTGTGTGTGTGTGTGTGTGTGTGTGTGTGTGAGGAGCCATTTCCCCCCAAAATTATTGCAGGGACCATTGTTCTGGGGAGTTTGCAGAGAGCCCCACACTCCAACAGTATTTAGAACTGTTTTGTTGGCAGAGCCTACCCCACACCCAACTATCTTGAGAGCTATCTGTTAGTGGAACCCGCCCCACATTCCAACTATCTAGAGAACTAGGTGTGTCAACTTGTGACTTCCTGACCGAGGAATCTTGACTTGACCGATTGTAACCTCCTGGCCGACGACCTCGTGACCGGCTCGATTCCTTCCTGCCCATGCCCCTGCTTTCCATCCCAACCCAAATTCCTCATCCAGAGGCTATATAAGCTGCAACCATGATGCTAATAAACGGAGGCTTTGACAAATCTGCTTGGCCTTCTTCCGCTCTCCTGCCCATGTCTTTTCAGATAGCGCCTCTCCGGGACCCTGGAATAACTGATCTGCCAGGCGGGTTACAGCCCCTAGACTAACAGACCCGCCAAGACGGTCTACATGTGTGTGTGTCTATGTGTGTCTATCTGTCTCTCTTTGTGTCTGTCTCTCCCTGTGAGGCTGTGGCTGTCTCTGTCTCTCTGTCTCTCTCTCCAGGAACCTGTTGTTGGAAAGCATTTTGACAGCTGAGGAATCTATCCCCCATACCCTTTCTTCCACCACGCTTTGTGGGCATATTCTAATACGACTGCTCCATAGCTTACACCAAGATTGCTCGTGCACTATCACTATTTCAGGACAGGTAATTTATGATTCATGGCTAAGACAGTTAAGATGGCTGGCAAGGAACTCATTTTAAAATGGCTGTTGGCCAGCACCCACATGGCAGCTCACTACTGCCTGTAACTCCAGCTTCAGGAGGATCTAATGCCTTCACACCAATGCACATGAAATAAAGTTAAATAATTAAAAAAAAAAAGATGGCTGTTGGACAGCCTGTCTTATCTTTACTCCAGTTTGGATGAAGGAGCAACCGTGAACAAAGGGCAACAGCAGCCATGCTATTCTCACCCAATCAGTAAAGCCAAAGCTTTCCATGAATTCCCATGGAAGATTTGAACTGAGGTCCAGAGTCAAGACTAGGGGATATTCCTAAGAAGAAAAGAAAGCTAAGGGAAAAATGCATTTGCTCTCTAGACTCTGAAGGAGAAGAAAGAAGGGCATGGACTAAGTATGACATAAAATGCTGCTTATTGAGTAGGGTTCTTTCTCCCTAAAATGTGGAATCTTCGGTGTGAGTCCAATGCTTCAGTCCATAGTATTTCCAACATCGATATAATACCCTCCCACACCCATCCTGACCTACAGCTTGCCCCGCCCCAATCCCAGTGATCCGCCAGGTGTGAGATAGTGGTTGGCTTGTCAGTGCAGTTTCTTGAGTATGAAGGATGTATGATGGCCTCCTGCTGACTTGCTAAAGACATTAGCATGGTCAGGAAATAAACTATGCTAACTTGTGACTATTTGTTACCACAGGAAAAAGCACCCTATCCTGACTCAATGAGACAACTTGGAATGTCAGCTGAGGAGAAGCTCAAGAGACACATGCCATCTCACAAACGATGCTCTCCTAAAGCCAACTTTCTCTATTTTTGGTACAGTTAAGTAGTCTTTAATTCATAATGCTACCACTGTCCTTGTACTGCCCATGGGACATAGACAAATTGCCCTTCTTTCCTGTGTCTCTACATAGACGAGCGGCTAATGAGACATAGCGTGTTCAAGGTAAGTCACCCAATTTAATATGAACTTCTGGGATGACCATCTGCAATCATTTAATGCATAGTAATGAGAAATGGTGTAGTTTATGACAAGCCTCGTTAATGACATAGTTCATATTTCTGGGTTGTCATGTTTGCCCTTAAGGGAAAGATGGAACACCTATGCTTCTGCTACATTAAGTGTTGCTTTTTTCTTTAAATATAGCATCTACACAAGTCAGGGGTGGTGGTTAAGAAGATGAAGTGCTTGCCATTTAAGGATGAGGTCCTGAGTTCAGTTCCTCCTAACACATGTACAAGCCTGGCAGGCATGGTGGACGACTGTAACCCCAGTTAGAGGAGACAGAAGGGAGACTCTGGAGCAGTGGGCTCTCTAGATGAGTAAGAGACTCACGCTGTCTCAATAAATAAAGAGGAGAGAGGTTGAGGAAGACATCCAAGGTGAGTGTGGGCCCTGTATATATACATGAACACGCACAAGTGAACACACACATGCACCCATAGGCTTGTGAACATTCACACACATATGCATACACATATATACATACAAAATGGCAAAACTGAACATTGCTGCTTGCATCCCCGGCAAGGTCACAGGAACCCGCTAGGCAGTGTTACACTTGTCCAGAAGACCCCATGGGAGCAGCACCATAGCAGTGAGGCATGGGAAGCCATGTGGGAGAGAAGGGGACACGAGCAGAGCTCAACTCAAAGCAGTCTTGTTCCTATGGTGACTGCGCTTTATCCCGACTACCAGCTCTCTCTTATTGGACAGCAGGAGACACAAGTCATAGAGATTTCTGTCTGCAAAAGAGCTGGTTCTAGAATGGGGAGCTGGCCCAGTGGTTAGGAGCACTGGCACTGGCTGTTCTTCCAGAGGACCTGGGTTCTAGTCCCAGCTCACAGTGGCCTATAACTCTATCTCCTAAGAACCTGAAACCCTCCTCTGGCCTCCATGGACACTGCATGTATGTGATACATAGGCATACATACAGGCAAAACACCCACACACATTAAAAACAAGAATAGAAAACTAAAGGGAAAGGGTTGGTTTTGCAACAGATGATAACAAAGACTTACATGACCTACTTGTGTGCTGAAGCTCACTTAGCAGAACTTGAGCTGTATTTCTCTGCCTAGAAATACACCGAGGGAGGGAACCCCAAAAGACTGCCGGTGTAATTATCAATGCTGATGCTGTCCAGGCTAAACATCCAGTCTCCTCTTTTCTCTTAGGAAGAACAATGGCCAGTTTAGAAAAGGAAATCGAAAACCACAAGGTCCCACAGCTGTGGCTCAGTGTGAGCACTTACTAGCATTCAGGAAGCCCTGGGTTCAAGTCTCAGCACTTCAGAAACTTGGCAAGACACTGGTCAATCCAGCACTCCTGCAGAGGCAGGGGGATCAGAACTTTAAGGTCTTCTTTGGCTATCTATGGAGTTCAAGGTCAGTCTGGACTACAAGAGACCCTGCTTTAAATAAAACAAGTAAACAAATAAGCCCCAAATCCAAGAAGAACATCCACACTTAATCTCACATTTGCATAGATTTAAGCTGCTCATTATGGTCACTAGTTGCTTCTCTTTGTAAAATACAAATGTGAAGAATTCTTAACTCTTCTTGAATTTAAACACAATTGTGGTAGTCTCTCTCTCTCTCTCTCTCTCTCTCTCTCTCTCTCTCTCTCTCCCATTAATAATAACTGAGGCGCCATTCCTGTTACAGACTACAGTGTATTCTCTCTATCCTAAGTAGCACAAATCCTTTAAATCTCCAAAGCATTTAATTTGATGTATTCTTTCGCTATTTCATTTGGGATTTATGGAGTGTGAAATATGCATCATGATGAGCAAACAATTAAACAGCACACCTGTTGTCCCCTCATATTGTGCTTGGTAGCTGCTGGAGTTGCTATTTCACTCCCCAGCATGGTGTTAGCCAAGGAGCCATTATAGCTAACCAATGACACCAAATTAGACTATTAGACTTTCTATTTACTGGTGTGTGTGTGTATTTAGTATGTGTGTTACGTCTATGTGATATATGTGCATGTCATTGCGTGGGTATGTGTACTCCTCTACATACACATGGAGGCCAGGAGAGGGTGTCTCACCTGCAAGGATACTGTGGGCTAGCATGTGGATTGTGAGAATTTCTGCCAGAAAGACTGGCTTAAAGTACCTGTACACTTTAGATAATAGGTTTCAGGCTAAGTGGCTAATTTCTTTCGGAAAGTCTTGGATTTTGGTGTGTATTCAGGTCAGGATTTCTACAGAACTAACCTTATAATACAAGCATGGGGTTTCTTGCGAGCACCCTGAGGTATTCACATGTGTTAGTGCAAACACATTGCAAGGGGAGTCGGATATACCTTTCGTGAGCAGCTCTCTTGGGAACTGGTCTCCCCAGTCTCCCACTATGTATCACCTCCCTGTGCTCCTTTTCCTCCACGTCCTTTCACCGTGACACAAATTAACCATGAGCACTGCTAGATGGCTGTGACCTGTGAGTCTCCTCAGCAAATCTTCACCCTTGAGAAAGGGCTTTCTCTCCCCCAGTACACTGACATATTTATCTTTCCCCCTGTCTCTGTCTCTCTGTGTATGTGTACTGGTGCTCACATTTTATGTGCACATAGAGCTGGAGGACAATGATGTCTTTTGAGGCAGGGTCTCTCACAGGCCCGGAACACACCATCTAGGCTAGGCTGACTGGCCACTGAGCACCAAGAATCCACATGTCTCTGCCTCCCAGTACTAAGCTCACAAGTGTGGGCTTACATATGGGTTCTGGAGATGAAAGTTAGGCTTTCTAATCACCTTACTTACTGACCTTCCTGTCACCCCAGGCCACAGTGTAATGTTAATTAAAAATATAGTTCATGAATTCACAGGAAAAAATAAATACTTAAATATATGCATACTTTATCACAGAGTAACATAATTTTCCACATAAAAAGTATATATTTATATAGTTTATCCTATATATAGTGTAAGTAATATATATCTAGTATATATATGCTAGATATTTTATAGCTACTAGATCTACACATACTATATATTCTATTTATAGTAATAAAATATGTGAACATATATAGTATATATAAACTATTATATATAATATATTACATATCCAGTATATGTATATACTAGATAGTATACATATAGTAAATGTATATGCACTATATACCATATATTCTATAGAAATATGCATATACATATAGTTTAGTATATAAAGCATGCTTTTCTATAAAAAAATGCTCAAGCATCAGTCGTCTACAAACATAGAATGATCATACACTTAAAGGCAGACCCACCGCCAATACAATATCTGTGCATCCAGACACCCCCAGATGGCTGCTGTGGAGAAGCATAGGGAGTGCCATTAGAACGAACAGTGAGATATTCCTGATTAGATTAAAACTGAAGCGAAGTTCAATTCTTCCTCTGAAGTCAGAGCAAATGCAGCCTGCACTGAACTTATGGCAACGATATTTGGAGGTTTTACATAGAATGGCATCAAATTCTCTGTTTTTGTGTCCTGAACCTCATCAAAATACACACGGTGGTGGCTCTGAGGCAGAGGCCAAGGAACAACTGCTGTGCTTCCCCAACATCACAGGACCAAACAACACGCCTGCAATTGGTTTCCAGCATACAGGAGCAGTCCCGCTTGGACTAACTGTGCTGTGAGAATCCATAAAATTTGAGGGCTTAATACTTACTACTTGTTACAAATTTAAGATTTTTCAGGATGAAGACAATAGGTATCAGTAGCATCAGGGATAAAATAATAGGGAGCTTCCTGGTAGAGGAATTAACAGTTTAGTTCTATTTCCTTCAGCAGCCCTTTGTGAGCATGCTCAGAACACTGGATTCTGGGTACCATGCTATAGCACAAAGCCAGAGCAGGTCTGGAGGAAGGATAAGGACAGATATTTTCAGAGCCAATCATTCATTCCTTTTCATGGGTATTCAGGAAGCTACTGATTCAAGAAACGAGGAAGGAAAAAAGAAAGGAGGGAGATAAAGATGATAGACAGACAGACAGATAGGCATTTTCATATATATATACATAACAGAAGACCGCACTGAGGGTGTCTCTCATTTGTTTGAGGTCGGCATATCAAGGTACAGTTATCAAAAAATAATTACTGTGTGTTCAACACTACAATGGTCATGCCATATCAAAGTTCTGCATTCTAGCATGGTTAGAGGAGGTGCCAAGGAGGTTTTGCCCATCATTGGTTATTGATTGTTGTAGAAGGAACTGTGACATACCATTCAATGGTGCAGCCACTGAGGGACAGGCTGACAACAGAAACACTCAGAAGGAAAGGAAAGGAGATGACAGAGGGCCGGGAATCTACTAACCAACACATCATATATAAGCATGACACTGCCAAAAACTTAATACAGCAACATTTAAAGTTACTATTTACTGTGTCAGGCCTGGTCCACATCCTTATTACGTGTTATCTCAATTCTTACAAGTTCCTTAGAAGGGAGATATAATGAGCTCCTTTTCTCAGATGAGAATGGAGGTGAAGAAAGGTGAAGAACCTTTTTCAAGTTCAAAACCTAGACAGTCCGGTTCTACAGTGTGGGCTCTTAACCTCTGTGCTATGAAGCACAGTTCAGAATGCGACAAATTAGACTCACTAAAATGTTCACCGAGTGCACCCAGCCTATGTCTCCTGTGGCCTTGAACTCTTTTTCTTCCTCCCTTTCTTTTTCGCTGAGTTTTTATTTTGAAAGGGCCTTGGAAATAGACAGCTTTAAACATATTTGAGTCAATCAACCAGAGTTTCTGCTTGGAATTTTCAAAGCCTTCACAAGGCCCAAGGTTGACCCGTTGTCAACTGTTGATAAGCAGGGGAGTTGCGGAGATACAAGAGAAAGAACATTTCCTTTGAAGTTGAACTCAAGTTCAAACAAGCTAAGGCTACACCCAGCTGCCTGATCTTGTTTATATGGAAGCATTTATAAAACAGATATTTCACTAGTATATTTTTAAGGCTAGTAAAACATCACAAATAAGTCACATGATATATATGCAGATATGTAGACTGCTAGGAGTTTCTGAGCCATGAATTGTCCTTATTGTAATGGAATACTTCTTTACATTTACTGGTCCAAACCTGATGCATTCTTTACTCTTCCTGTTGTAACAAAAACACTTAACAAAAGCAACATAAGTAAGGAAGGGTTTCTTTTAATTCACAGTTCCATAATACATGATGGGGAAGGTATGGGTAGCAGGAACATTATGTAGCTGATCATATTGTACCCACTGTCGGAAAACAGGGAAATGGATGCTGGTGCTCAGCCCATTTTCTCCTTTTTATTCAGTCCAAGGCCCCAGGTGCGGTGGTGTGAATGAGAATGGTCTATATGTTTGAATGCCTGATCCAAAGTTAGTCAAATTATTTGAAAAAGATTAGGAGGCGTGGCCCTGTTGGATGAAGCATGGCCTTGTCAAAGAAGGCATGTCACCAGGGTGGGCTTTGAGGTTTCATAAGCCTATTCCAGGCGTAGCATTTCTCTCTAGCTGTAGATTAGGAAGTCAGGCTCTCAGCTACTGTACACGTGCCATGCCTGAATGTTTCCCACTAAGATGATTATGAAGTAACTCCGTGAAAGTATAAGCAACCCCCTAATTAAATGCCATCTTCTGTAAAAATTTCCATGGTCATGATGTCTCTTCATAGCAATAAGACAGTAACTAAGACACCTGGTTATGGAATAATGCTGCTCATAATTACAGTAGGTCTTTTTATCTCTAAGAGCCCAATCTAGAAACTTCTTCACAGTCACGTCCAGAAATTTGTTTCCCAGTTGACACTCACTCCTAGAAATCTATTCTCCCTCAGATGGCCCTTCCTCCTGGGGCTTTCTTTACACAGGGAACTGTGCATGCTTAGAATAAGAGAACTTCAAGAAGCAGGGGTTATCTTCCTATCCACCCTTTTGGGAGGCCTGCCTGGGGTGTTACACATACCCACTGCCTCCTAGGCCTGCATATGCTTGACCTGGTTGCTATTCTAGAGCAGGCCTACTTTCTCACATTGACTTCTAGCAATGAAACAGTGGTGCCTCTAAGTTAAGAAATTTAATACCTTCCAAATGGTGAAGACAGGAAAAATGGCCTTGTGACTATCTGTTTTTACACACAGATTAGTACTGCTTCCAGGTTTGGCCAGTAAGTCTCTTTTTACAGCAGAGTGTAGCAACTACGGACTCATGACTGTGCCAAGAACTAGTGACTGTTGATTGCTCAGCAATAAATGGGATATCTATATCACTCCTTCTTAGGCTTACCAAGTATCAAGTGAAGAATGTATAAGCCCACGGAGGGGGCAGATTGTTGTGGGGTGCACTCTTCTGAGTCTGACATGACAATTGTATTCATAAGCTCACAATGACTGTGATATCTGCACAAGACTGGACCTGTAAACATCTGGTCATGACCCCCCAAAAATTCCAGGTAATTAAGGGTGACTAGGGAAGGGAGACATATTTTCATCAGCAGAGCACCCACTGGAAGCTATCCATGCTCCTGTCATCCGCTCCTGTGAATCTCAATGGGTCTTGGGCAGATTAAAAACAAAAAGAAGTCATGAACATAGAAGGGGGCTAGTCTAGGAGGAAAAGAGGATAGGCAGGAATGGAAGGGAGGGAAGAGAGAGTAAGGGTGATGAGTATGATCTAAGTACATTACATACATATATATACATGTCACAATAAAGTATTATCATAAATAAGAAATATTTAAAACACGTGTCATAACACAAAACACTTTTTTTCCAAAAAGAACATAGCATCCTCCCTAAAAGAAAAAACAAAAATCAAACAAAACAAAGCAGAAGACCACCAGGGACAGGGCGCTAAGTTAATCAGTCATCACAGGAAAACAGCCATGACTATCTCCCCAGGAACTAAAACACAATGATCAAAGGAAGAAAGCACCACTCACGTGGCACTCACAGAATATTGGTAATAAGTTCAATATTTGCATTTATTTAAACATCAACATGCAACATGGGCTGCAATGAAATGTTTGAATTATAGACTTTTAAAGTGCTTGCCTTGGGAAAAGATTGAAACATTGTGTGTGTGTTCAAATGTGTGAACGAGCAAGTGCTTGTGGAGGCCATCAGATGTCATCCTTAATTATTCTTTACCTTATTTTCTGAGACAGGGTATTTCTATCAACCTGGAGCTGGCTAATTCAGCAGGACAGACTTTCTAGAGAGTCTTAGGATTCTTCCATCATCACCTGTTCCCAGTGCTACATGAGTGTACTGGGCATGCTCACCTGGGACTACATGAGTGTAC